>CM031377.1:93010986-93317699 GCA_018208015.1 Medicago ruthenica | reverse complement strand
CAAAAACTTTGGGGCGACTTCACACAACCTTTCTAGCGTTTGCGTACGCTCGGGGTTTGCGCGTTTTTAACGAGAGCGCACAGCTGGAATATAAGCTAATAGCCTAATATTGAGAATACAACAAAACATATTATCCCCCAACACTTCAAATTAAAGGTGTGTCTAGTGTTTGGTGTTAGAGACTCCAACATAACACAGACACCTGTAGTTACATTCAATCACTTCCATTTTCTTAAATTACTAATGTCCTTTTCTTCAATTAGTACTAGTGTCTAGAATATAAGCTAATAGCCTAATGTTGAGAAGATGATGACCTTGAGTCATGTCTTAGTTTTAGCCATCTTTTGATGTTGTTTTGTACATTTTAGAGAGTCTTTATTGGTTTCTCATGCTGAAAGTAAACATAGTTAGAAGGAATGGTCAAAGGCCAAGCAATTATGGAACATGAAGATTTTGCAAGATTTTAAGAAGTTTCAGAGTCTAAATCTGAGTCTGAGTCTGAGTCTGAAGGTTCTGAGTCCGAAGCCAGCGTCTGAAGTTCATCGTGTCACGATGGACCTGTGTTGTGGTATGATGAGAAGATGGTCATCAGAAGCTGAAGTATCGTGCCACGATGGACATGTGTCGTGGCACGATGAGAAGATGTTAGAAGCTGAAGTTCTTCACTAGAATTTTCGTGCCACGATGGGGGCATCCCTCGTGCCACGATGGAGCTTTAAAAGCTTTGACCTATGTTTTAATGAGGCCATCGTGCCACGATGGACCTGTGTCATGGCACGATGGGTCAGTTTCAGAAACTAGGGTTATAAAAGCCAGATGCGTTTTCAGGGCAAGGGTTGGATTTTTGGACGAAGAAACTGAGTATAATACAGGAGATTGACTGTGGAAGGGAGCTGTTCGATTCTAGGACACTGGAGTTGAAGCTTTCCATCCTCATTCTTATTGTGTAATGCCTCTTATTCTTGCTATATTGTGTAATCGAAACATGAGTAGCTAAATCCTCTATTGTTAGGGATGAGATTAGCTAGATGATGACTTTTGCTTTGTGACCTTAATTTGATCATTGAATAAGTTTATTGAATCATATTTCTTATCTTTTCACTTAATGCTTTTATTGACTAATCACCTTTAAATTGATGTATGATTCATATTGTGAAACGGAAGTTGTTCTGTGCTAGAATGGCATCATTCGTTCCCAAGTCAAGAATATTGGCTTTTCTTTGTGAGGGATTTCTGTTGTGCTGAGCTTGATGATCATTGAGTGCCATCTTTTCAATAATTGTTACTGCATCTTCTGCACTCTTTGACATTAGTGAACCACCTGCGGTTGCATCAAGCAGGAGCTTTGATTGTTGTTGCATTCCTTTGCGGAAAATATGTATCTAAGTAAGATCATCAAAACCATGCTTTGGACATTTCCGTAATATTGACTTGTATCTCT
Source organism: Medicago ruthenica (assembly GCA_018208015.1). Lineage (NCBI taxonomy): Eukaryota > Viridiplantae > Streptophyta > Magnoliopsida > Fabales > Fabaceae > Medicago > Medicago ruthenica. The sequence continues at coordinate 93,316,258 of CM031377.1, read as the reverse complement.
CCCAGGCTTCGCAAAGTGTTTCACTTGCCCCTTGAGTAAAAACTGCAATGGTAGTTTTGGCTTCCATGTATCTGTTTTGTGGAAAGAATCTTTCGAGAAATTTCTCCTCAAGAGTATTCCAATTTGTCATTACTTGTGCTGGTTGGTCCAAGTACCATTCTTTAGCTTTTCCAATCAATGAATGAGGAAACATTCTCATGAATATGGTCTCTTCCTCATCTTCAGTTGCTCCCAAGGTGCCAGCAATTTCATAAAACTTGGTCAGGTGTTGAAAGGGGTCCTCATGATCCAAACCTGAAAAAGGGTTAGCATACAAAATCTGGAGAATCCCAGTTTTCATCTCTGTCTGTTTAGTATTCCTTGGAGACTTTCCCAGTTGAGAGAGACGTCGAGGGTTGTTATGACATGGCAGTACATTGTCACTAGTGGATGCGGATCCATCATCTTGTTGCGTCATTACTACTTCTTGTATCGAAGATGGTGAAGGAATGGAAACATAGGTTCCTTCTTGTTGCTTTTTCTTGGCTAGCTGCTTTTTCTTTCGATTTTTACTATTATTTCTCCGAGCAGTTCTCTCGATCTCTGAGTCAAAAAGCAGTTGATCTTCCGAAGTCTTACTGTTGAGTGAACAAAAGTAAGTATTAGTTTTTATATCGTTCCACAGGGATTAATGTGATATCATATTCCGTTCAACTTCGATTATCGTCTTAAGTTAGGGTTTAACTTGTTTTTACTACACTACTCATAATTTTAAAACATAATAAATAAATGGTAGAGTAATAGGACATAGAAGGTGTTTAGGATTAACTTTCATCAATCAAACATCGTTTATATCCGATTGATTACAAATACGAATTCTAGCGTTTTCTTATATATGACATTATTACGTATTGCTCAACAACATCATTGATTTCCCAAATGACGTCGTGAGATCGATTGTATCGTTTAATCGATGATTTCTCAATCTATTAAACGATCCAAAAGCATTATGATCCAATACTATAATGTAATTATCAAAACCAAATCCCATTTCTAGAATTTCTTATCTTGATAGAAAATCATCCTAACCTAGATTCAAAAGTCTTTTTCAACAACATTTAAATCAAACATAAGATTGAAAAGCAAGAAGAAATTCAATGGTATATAAAAATTGCTAGAATCATATATTAAATAACCAAAAGTTTACAACATGTAGTGATTGATTACCTATTAATCCCAACAAGGAGATTAGGTTGATCATTGTCATGACAACCATTGCAAAATAAGAAAGGAAGATGAAGATTTAGTAGAGCTTGATGTCTCAAAGCTTCTAAAATGTCTTCTTCAATCCAAATCTAATTGCTATTTGAAGTTCTTCTCCCTCTATGCCTATTCTCTCTCAAAGATAATAAGTTTTCTAAGCTCTGGAAAATATTATAACTGATAAAAAACTATCTCTCTAAGAAATGAGCTTAAAAATCCTTAAATATGCTGAGAAAATGTTCGCTCGCTACAAGCGACCAGCCTGTCGCTTGTAGCGAGGACTTCAGTTGGCCAATCATAGAGCTCCACGTCACCATCAGCATTAAACCGCCCCTTTGGTCGCTATAGCGACAAGGTCTGTCGCTACTAGCGACCAGCCTTTGAAATTCCCTGCCTAGGCTCGCTTCAAGCGTCCAGTTCATCGCTACAAGCGATGAACTCCTGATAATCCCTGCCTAAGCTCGCTTCTAGCGATGGATGCTGCGCTTCAAGCGATGGATCACTGAAAATCTCTGCCTATCCTCGCTACTAGCGATGAGTCCTACGCTTGTAGCGATGGCATCAAGAAAACCTTCAATCTTTTGCATCAATCAGGTTCAAGCATGTATTTCCTGCATAATCAAATGGGATAAGGCTTAGGATCACATTCATTGCATTTTTAACACATTTATGCCCTAATCCTAAGGTAACTTGTACAACAAGTAAACATAAGTGCCTAAATTTGTACCAAAATATAACAACATTTAAGCACTTATCAAACTCTCCCCAACTTACATTTTGGTTTGTCCTCAAACCAAAGAACAAAAGGAAATTTTCATAGCTTTAAAAACCACAGTATTGAGCAATTTAGCAAAGGATTCAAAAGTGCGAAGAAATAAATATCAAATGAGTGATTCAAATGTGATTGCGCAAGCTTAAGTCCAGTTTCTCATTAAACAAGATACATTCTACAAATGTGAACTAGTTCTAAACACAAGGAATTAAATCATACAATCCTAAACAAGCAACATGTTTAAATTTGAACCAAACCTAACACACTTCTATATAAAGTATATGAACAATTGAAATCATTTGTGAGGGTTATGAACACTCATCCAATAAACATGATAACATTCAATCAAATTATGTGTCTATCTAATTATCATTTCCAAAAGCATAAAAGGCATTGATCAAAAGGACTTTAAGGGTTGTAATTGGGCTAGGTTACAAAAGAATTGTCATATGTGGGATATTTGAATTCAAATGGCCAAGCAAAAGGAAACATTCAATCTAATTACAACTTCCTTCTTTCTCCAATACAACACTTGATGAATTTCATTTTTTTCTATTCTTGATTGATTCTTGACAACTTTTTCTTTGAAATCTTGCAAACCTTTTCATTTTTCTCTTTTCTTTTTCTTGGTTTGCTTTTCTTTCTTTTTTCTTTTTTTTTTCTTTTCTTTTTTTGTCAAGATCAATTAACATCATTCACCATACATTGACTTAAATAAAACCTTCCTTTCTCCCCAACTTATTCCAATGATACCCTAATCGAATGTTCCTTTGTTATTATGGCAAAGGTCAATAAAAACGACGGATAAGGGTTCAAAAGAAAACAATTATCAGAATTTAATAAAGAGTTAACTGTGACTGAATTTTTTTTTTTTGCAAACTCCGGCAATTTAAATAAGCAGATGAGCTTATTAAATTGACAGTCCACAGTTAACAATTCTGATTCTATTCGGCTCAGATGGGTTAACAGATACTCACACATCTCACAGGGTAGGTTCATTTGGTCAAGTATTTCTCTCAATTTCAAAAAATTGTCTTGATCATTTCAATGCTCTTATACAAATTAAAACAACAACAGATTTAACATAATCTAACTGAGTTAAACATGGTATTGGTCTCCTGCATATATATACAAAGGTTGAGGATTCCTCACATTTTTGGCTAGTTCTACATTGGTTCAAAACTAAACGCATGCTTGCTTAAAAACTGAATAAATTAACTTGTGTGTGTAAAGAACTTATTCACATTAAAGAATATACCTAGAAAAACAATAAAACGAGTACCTTAGCTGCGCGCTTTAACACTCATTCTTATCATTATCACTCAGATGATTCACAGTTCAAGCATTGCTTTTGAATCATTCATCTTTCTTTCAACATTTGTTGGGATTTTCAAAAAAATTTAACACAAATACTAAAGCATAAATAAATAATAACTATACTAACATGTTATACCCAAAATATAAATAACATAACAGCAAAAAGGGTACATCATCCATGGTACAAAAGAAATATTCAAAGTACAAAGCATAAATCAAAATGTTAAAGTACAAAGCTGAATAAATAAAACGAAAGGGAAAACAAATCAAGATCTGCAGCTCTGCATCAATCTGAATCTGTGGCCATGTCGTCCTCAGAGTCTATCAAGTCAGCTGCCATGCGATCAATAGAATTTGTAGCAGCTGAAGAATCATCACCCAGATCATCATCGACGTCAGCGTCGTCATCACCATCGTCACCAGCATCCTGCTGATCACCAGCATCAGCTGCATCTGCCCCTCCTGGAAAGAATGGCCTGTCCCCAGGCCAAGCAATGTGCTCATAGAAGAAAGCAGGTGTCCACGGGCTTTGGCCACTGTCGTGCAGATGGCTCTGAATCGTAGTAAGTGCCCGGTGATTTGACGCATTCTGCGCCAACAGGAATGAGCTCACAGTAGCAGAATCCCAACTCGAGAAGTCCAAAGGTGGAATGGTCGGGTGGCTAGTATGCTCAGGTGGTGGTGGTGGTACATGTGAAGGTCCTGCTGAGGATGACGGTCCAGTAGAGGTATGAGGTGGTGGTGGTGGGGCAACAGGTGCAGGTGTAGAGCAATACCTATTGATGTATCTATCATCAATAGGATTTTTAATTTCCTCATCAACCTGTGATGGCATGTGAACTCTAGCTCGCCTACATAGACCCATGATCAACCCGGGAAAAGTCAGAGGGCATTTAGGTTTGCCCGGGGGTAATATTCCACTCTCAGCAACTATCCTCATCTCATTTGCTATCAATCTAGCAACGTCAACCTGACGCTGAGTGAGGATATAGTGAACAAGGGGGGTCACATCTAAAGTGGTGGAAGAGGTGTGAGATTTGGGGCGGATGTTATATAAAATCAGGGTAAGGATTACCTGAGCCTCAGTGGTCATGTCATCACGGAATGCTCGGAAAGGCTTACCCGAAGCCCTACTCACGTCATAACTCTTCCCAACTTGGAAGATGTCCTGTGCGATGCTGTCGTGGTCCCAGTCACCACTCCTCTGACGTTCACCGAAATCACAAAGTGCAGTGGGTGCAAGCGGATTATCTTCTTCATCATCAACTAGCTCCAAAGGCTTGCCCAGATATGCGTTGATGGACATGCGATCGAATGTGACGGTGCGCCCACGCACGTAGGTCGTCCAAGTAAACTCATCTGACGGATCGGAGGGGATCGCGTTCGCGTAAAACTCGCGCACGATTTCATAGTTGATCCTCCTGGGTGGTGTACAAAGAATACCCCACTTCTTCTCTTTTATCATGGCTGCTAAGCCTCCATATTCCCCTTCTTCAGATATCTCAAACCTCTTCTCGGACCAGATGCGTCTTGTCCTCAACTCTTCATAACGTTCCTGGTTCCTCCAGCTTAGGAAACGAGCTGCATCATGTGGTGGAAGGTTGACTCTTGGTCGTGACGAGGAACTTTCAACGTTCCTTTGACGTTTTGACGATGTTTTAGGTGCCATTCCTACACAATGAGTTAAAACAGATGAAAATCAGGTAGGACACAAGTCACATTTCAATCAAAACACAAATAAAACAAATTCTGGGTTCGCTCGCTACAAGCGACAGCTTGGTCGCTGTAGCGACGAAACCCAGAAAAAGTCTGGTTCCTGCGCTACAAGCGCTGTTCTAGCGAGGAGACCCTTTTCAGATTTTCATGTTTTTCTTGATTTTGACTAACTTGTAGCATGCGAAAATAACATTAAAGCTAGAATAAATGAGAAACAATCACTTAAACTTCCTAAATCCTTAAAAACCCTAATTTATTTGAAATTTTTACAAAGGGTTTTTCCAAAATAGAAATCCTATGAACAAAAGGATTACAGGGAAGTTTATCAAGTGATTTTCGTTCATTTATAACAACTTAAGCTAGGCATAACAATGGGTAATCAAAAGGGCATGCTTTAAGTTCAAAAATTAATAAACCCTAAACCCTAAAATATGAAATCAGCATGCAGGCACAAATGGACAGTAAAAAGCTGAAAAACATTAACAGACAAGGTCGAATAATATACCTGGAGTGTTGATTTACAAGATTATTGCAGGTACAGAGTTTAAAATGCAGGATTGCGCAGATTGTGAAGAGACAAATGCAGAAATTGAAAGTAATGTTTACAGAAGTGAAATGATGCGAAAATGTAAGCTTAAAACGGCTAAAATAATAAATGAGGTGGTTGAGAAGTAGCTGAAGCGACAGGACTGGCCTGGGTAATATAAAACTGTTTCCTGGTACGCTCGCTACAAGCGCGCGATCCGTCGCTACAGCGACAGGCAAAAAGCCCATCGCTACAAGCGTGGCTTGGCGCTACAAGCGCAAGTGCAAAAACTGTCGCTACAAGCGACAAGTGCGTCGCTACAGCGACGCAGTGTAAATTCCATCGCTACAGCGATGAGTTGGTCGCTGTAGCGACCATGACAGAAAACAGAAAAATAAATTTTGGAGTTCTTGCTACTATCCCAACATGCATAAATACTTGTACAGAAGTAAACTAACACTAAAAACACAACATACTTACAAAATTGGGGTGCCTCCCAACAAGCTCTTGTTTAACGTCATTAGATCGACGCCTGTTTCGCTTACGCAAATGAATCGATGAGTGAAATCGTCGTCGTGTGCCGAACGACTTCACCTCCAAAATATGGCTTAAGCCTTTGTCCATTCACTGTCCATGTCGACTTAGTGATAGGATCCTCAAGTTCCACAGCTCCATAAGGTTTTACTTCCTTTATCATGAACGGACCGGACCACTTGGACTTCAATTTACCCGGAAATAATCGCAGTCTTGCATTGAAAAGCAACACCATCTGACCAGGCTTGAATTCCCTCTTCATGATCTTCTTGTCATGATACCGTTTAACCTTTTCCTTATAAAGCTTGCTTGACTGATAGGCTTGGTCACGCATCTCCTCTAACTCATGCATTTGAAGCTTTCTCTTCTCCCCAGCTTGCTCTTGATCAAAGTTCAAAAACTTGAGCGCCCAAAACGCTTTGTGCTCCAACTCGACCGGCAAGTGGCATGCTTTCCCATACACCAACTGGAATGGTGTGAAACCCGTAGGAGCTTTGTATGCGGTCCTATAGGCCCACAACGCTTCGTCCAGTTTCATCGCCCAATCCTTCCTTGAAGATGACACGGTCTTCTCAAGTATCCGCTTGATTTCACGGTTGGATACCTCGGCTTGACCGTTCGTCTGTGGATGGTATGGTGAAGCTACCTTGTGTTTTACTCCATAGTGCTCAAGTGCTTTTGCTAACTGTTGATTGCAGAAGTGTGAACCTCCATCACTTATGAGCACTCTTGGAGTTCCAAATCGGGAAAAGATGTTTCTTTTCAGAAATTTGACCACCGTTTTGCTATCGGCTTTTTGAGATGCTATTGCTTCAACCCACTTTGACACATAGTCAACAGCCACCAGAATATACTCGTTGTTCAAAGAAGATGGAAATGGCCCTACAAAGTCAATACCCCAACAGTCGAAGACTTCGACTTCAAGGATACTTTGTAGAGGCATTTCATTCCTCTTTGAAATCCCTCCGGTCTTCTGGCAACTCTCGCATTCTTTCACATGTTCATAACAATCTTTGAACAACGAGGGCCAATAAAAGCCAGCTTGAAGAACTTTAGCTCCAGTTCTTTCTCCACTGTAGTGACCACCATATGGCGAGTTGTGACAATGCCACATGATGTCCTTGGCTTCTTCTCTAGCAACACATCTTCTTATTAAGTGGTCTACTCCAATCTTGAATAAGTATGGGTCATCCCAAATGAATTGAGTGGCGTCTCTCAACAACCTTTTCTTCATTTGCCATGTGTAATCCTCCGGAATGAAACCCGTTGCTTTGTAGTTGGCCATGTCCGCGAACCATGGTCTTTCTTGCACCATAAGCAACTGCTCATCCGGGAACTCTTCAAGGATGTCCCTTTCATTCTTCGTTATCTCTTTGTTCACCAATCTGGATAGATGATCAGCTACTAGGTTCTCAGTCCCCTTCTTGTCCTTAATCTCCAAATCAAACTCTTGGAGTAGCAACATCCAACGGATGAGTCTCGGCTTTGAGTCGGGTTTGGTAATCAAGTACTTGATAGCTGCATGGTCAGTCCAAATAACAATTTTTGAACCAATGAGATACGAACAAAATTTTTCTAATGCGAACACTATGGCAAGTAATTCTTTTTCAGTGGTAGCATAATTGACTTGTGCGTCATTTAAAACTTTACTTGCGTAGTGTATAGCATGAAAAATTTTGTTTTTGCGTTGACCTAACACCGCGCCTACCGCATAATCACTAGCATCGCACATAAGTTCAAAATCGTATATCCAGTTTGGTGCGGTGATTATGGGTGCGGATGTTAAGCTATCCTTTAAACTATTAAATGCATTTAAACAGTCAATATCAAAATCAAAAGACTTATCTTTGTTGAGCAAGTTGCTCAATGGCTTTGCGATTTTTGAGAAGTCTTTGATGAATCTCCGATAGAACCCGGCATGGCCTAGGAAGCTTCGGATTCCTTTGACATTAACTGGTGGTGGAAGTTTTCCTATCACGTCGACCTTAGCTTTATCAACTTCGATACCCTTGGAGGAGATCTTGTGACCAAGGACAATACCCTCGGTTACCATGAAGTGACACTTCTCCCAATTGAGCACCAAGTTGGTTTCCTTGCACCGTTTCAGTACCGTGTCCAGATTCTTCAAGCATAAATCAAATGATGACCCGAAAACTGAGAAGTCGTCCATGAACACTTCAATGCTTTTCTCTATCAAGTCGGCAAATATAGCTTGCATGCATCTTTGAAATGTTGCTGGAGCGTTACATAGACCGAACGGCATGCGTCGATATGCGAATACCCCAAAAGGACATGTGAAAGCAGTCTTCTCGTGATCGTCTGGATTCACCGATATCTGATTGTAACCTGAATACCCGTCAAGGAAACAGTAAAAAGCTTGTCCTGACAGCCTCTCTAGCATTTGATCCATAAATGGTAGAGGAAAATGATCCTTTCTCGTTGCTTTGTTCAACCTCCGGTAGTCGATACACATCCTCCAACCGGTCACGGTTCTCGTCGGTATGAGCTCATTCTTCTCGTTCGTGATAACCGTCATACCTCCCTTCTTAGGGACAACTTGAACCGGACTAACCCAAGTGCTATCCGAGATCGGATATATCATGCCGGCTTCAAGTAGCTTCACTACTTCTTTCCGGTTTGGGTTTAGCCGTCTTTGAGGTTGTGCTACCGGCTTATAATCCTCTTCCATCATGATCTTGTGCATACAATAGGAAGGACTTATCCCTTTTAAGTCGGATAGTGTCCAACCTATTGCTTCCTTATTGGACTTCAAAACTTCTACCAATCTTGTTTCTTCTTGGTTTGACAAGGAGCTACTAATGATCACCGGTTTGGTACCCTCTTGATCAAGAAACACATACTTCAAATGTGAGGGCAATATCTTCATCTCCGGTTTCACTTCTTCTACTATAGCTTTATTCGTTAATTCCTCGATTTTGGCTTTGTGAGGAGGAATTTCCTTCAACGAATCGAGCTCTTTCAAACACTCTTCAAGCTCTAGCTCATCTTCTTCTCCTAGGATACTTAGTGCGTTTGTCAAAACTCTCTCAAGATGCGTCAAGTCATGCAACTGGTTTCTCGTATCAACTATCAATTCTTCCGTTGCATCCATCTTGAAGCACGCAGCTTTATCACTAGGGAACCTCATGGCTTCATGGATGTTGAAATTGACTTCTTCATCGTCCACACAGACTTTCATTAAGCCTCCGTCAAGATCAATCATCATCCGTGCCGTTTGCATGAAAGTTCTTCCAAGAAGTAGTGGCACATCATCATCCTCCGGAATATCCATCACTACAAAGTCGACGGGGAACAAGAACTTGTCGACTTTCACCAACACGTCTTCAGCAATTCCCAATGGACGAGTGTAGGATTTGTCGGCCAATTGCAAGGTTAAGTTGGTTCTCTTCACAACTATATCACCTATCCTTTTGACAACGGATAGTGGTATTAGGTTGATGCTTGAACCTAAATCAATGAGTGCCTTGCCGACATCTACATTGCCAATTGACACGAGCAATGTAACTTTGCCCGGATCTCTCTTCTTTCTTGACAATGTGTTCTGGATGATCTCACTACAATTTGCGTCTAGCAAAATTGTTTCTTCTTCATTAAACCTCCTCTTCTTGGAAAGGATTTCCTTCATGAACTTGGCATACGTAGGCATTTGCTCTAGGGCTTCCGAGAACGGTATATTGATTTGTAATCTCTTGAAAACTTCAAGGAACCTAGCAAACTGCCTCTCCTTCTCTTTTTTGGCTGGTGTAGTTGGGTAAGGTAGGTGCGGTGTTGGTGCATTCTTCACTATTTCTTGCTTCTTGCTCTTCTCCTTCACCACATCCTTCTTCCATACAATATTCTCATTTTCAACTACATCCTTATTATTTTTTTCTACTTCTACATCCTCTATATGTACATCTTCCATTTCTTCCTCACGTCCTTCATCTTTATCCTTCTCCTTCACCTCATTCTCAACAACCCTTCTCTCTACTTCAAGATTGTCCCCTATACCTTGGCCAATTACCTTCCCGCTCCTTGTAGCTATTGCCTTGCAATTTTCGTTGTCTCTTGTTGCAAGGGCTTCCTCATCAAAATGACTTAATTGTCATTTCGATGATGATGCATGATCCTTCGGGTTGGTTTGTGTGTTGGCGGTAAAGGTTCCGCCTTGTTGAGTAGCCTGAGAAAATTGTTGTACCAATTGACCCACTTGCGTCTCCAGATTTTTAATGGACGCATCAGTGTTCTTCTGGTTGGCCATTGACTGCTGCATGAATAGATTGAGGGTTTCATCAGTGGTTTGGTTGCGGTTTTGTTGTGGAGGTTGATATTGGTTATAGTTCTGGTAAGGTTGTCGGTTGTACTGCCCAGCTTCTCCTCTCCAACCTTGGCCATAATTAGGATTATTCCCTCTTGGGAAGTTGTTTGGATGGCTTTGGAATTGGTTTTGAAACTGTTGAGGCCTTGGTTGATTACCAACATAGCTTACCTCTTCTGTGGGGGGCGGACTGTTGAAGTAGTTTTCTGGTTCAACAAACGAGGTAAGTATTTTTGTATCGTCTCCACAAGGATTAGTGCGACACTTCGAACCGTTCAACAATCGCTATCGTTTTGAGCTAAAAGGGTTTTGTACGAATGTTTGTACATAAACTAAGGTAATGTAAAAATGCGGAAAATAAAGACGACAAAAAGTAGGGAATAAAAGCGTTGAGATAGGATTTCCTCAATCGGGCGTCGAATGTAATCTAAAGATCGTGCATATGAGTTGTAGCGTTTTAGCGAAATTACCACGTATCGCTCGACAACGTCATTGATTTCCCAAATGGCGTCGCGAGATCGATCGTATCGTTTCATAGACGATTTCCCAACCTATCAAACGATACGAAAGCTTTAAGTTCCGACACTATATGCGATTATCAAAACCCAAATCCATGTCTAGATTTTCTTATTTTGATAGAGCTATTCTCGCCAAAGATTTAAAAGTATTCGTCAATAGCATTTTAAATCAAAACATGACAATGAATGGCAAGAAAAACTCAATTCACATAAATTGCTAAAAACCATATCTATTGCATAATCAAACTATTACATCTAAGCTAGAAAGAGTGCATCCAATCCCAACTAGGGAATTTAGCTATTCATTTTCATGACAGCTTTACAAAAGAGAAGAGAAGAGATGAAAATACAAACCCAAGTCTTGATTTCCCAAAGCCTTTGGTTGATTCCACACTCCAATCACCTTTGCTCAATGAAGATCAAAGCTTCTAGCCCTTGTTTTATGTCTAAAAAGCTAACCTAAAATATTCTACAAAAGAACTCTAAGAACTCTAACTGAACTCCTATAAAAACTGTGCTGAATGGCTTTTATAATCTGAGAAAATGCACGCTCGCTACAAGCGACGAGCTGGTCGCTTGTAGCGATGAAGTCTTCTGGCCAATGGGAATGATCCACGTCAGCATGGAACCTTAAACCGCCCTTGGTCGCTTGAAGCGACCGGTCCATCGCTTGTAGCGATGGATCCTCCAATTTCCCTGCCTACGCTCGCTTGTAGCGACCAATCCTGCGCTTCTAGCGATGGCCTTCTGATTTTCCCTGCCTACGCTCGCTTGTAGCGAGGAAGCTTGCGCTTATAGCGATGGCTTTGATCAAAACTTCATGTTCTTTGCTCAGCTTATGTCCTGGCTTGTATTTTCCTGCACAATTGGATGGGGAAAGAAGTAAAAGCAATAGTGGGCATTTGATCATTGATTATGATCATTTCCCATGATAACTTGCAAAACAAGCTAGAAAAGTGCTTAAATTAACTATGCTTTTAAACTCAATTTAGGCACTTATCACACTCCCCAACTTAAATCTTTGTTTGTCCTCAAACAAAGGACTCAAACAAATAGAAAAACAAGGCTTTGGACAAATTTTTTTTTTTAACATACATGCAAAGAAATGAAAAGTTTTCAGATGACCTAATTCAAATGCGGATTGCGCGGGCAAGTACAAAGTTTCTCATTAATCTAGATATATACAATGAATATGACATAAGTCCTAAACACAAAATTCACATCATACAATGCAAGGCAATAACATAATTATCTATGAACCACACCTAACACACTTCTTTATAAAGTAGATAAACATATTGAACTCCATTGTGAGGGTTATGAACACTCATCCGGCAAATATGCTAACATACCAATCAAATTATGTGTCCATCTAATTATCATTTCTAAAAGCATAAAAGCAAATGATCACAAGGTCTTTAAGGGTTGTAATTTGGCTTGGTTACAAAAGAATTGTCATATGTGGGATATTGAATTCAAATGGCCAAGCAAGAGGAACATTCATTCTATTTACATACTTCCTCCTTTCTCAAATACAACTCTTGGTGAACTTCAAATTTTTCTTTGATTGATTCTTGACAACTTTTTCTTTTTATTGCAAACCTTTTTCTATTTTTCTCTTTTCTTTTTCTTGGTTTGCATTACTTTCTTTTTTCTTTTCTTTTTCTGTTGTCAAGATCAATTATCTCATATTCACCATTACTTGATATAAAAAACACAACCTCCCTTTCTCCCCAACTTATTTCAAAGACACCCTAATCGAATGTTCCTTTATCATTAAGGCAAAGGTCAATAAACACGATGGATAAGGGTTCAAATGAATGTAAGAATATCAGAATCCTATAGTGTTTTAACTATGAACTGGATTTTGAAATATTTGGGCAAATTCACTAAGCATTGTGCTTATGAATATTGGCAGTTCATAATTAATGATTCTGATTCATTAGGCTCAAATTGGGTTAACAGATACTCGCTCTCTCACCGGGTAGGCTTTTTGTGGTCAAGTGTTTCTACTCAAATTCAAAAAATGCCTTGATCATTTCAATGCTTTCATACAAATTAAAACAACTATCAGATTTAACATAAAACAATCGAGTTAAACTATAATGCCGGTCTCCTGCATATATACAAAGATTTTGAGGATTCCTCACATTTTTGGCTAGTTCTAAGTGGTTCACATATAAGCATGTTATCGCGAAAAACTGTATGAGATAAATGGTATGCAAAGTACTCATATTAAATTCAAGTACACACATAGAAAAGCAAGAAACAATTAACTTGGCTTTGCGCAATCAAACAATTTTTATCATAATCATGCATCTGATAGCGATTCACAATTTTAAAGCCCATTCAACATTATTGAACATAATTAAAAATGCATAATTAAACAAAAGTTTATCACATGAAGTTAATGGGAGGTAGTGGAATTGAAAATCTGTACTGACAAGTTTTACTGTCATCGCTACAAGCGACCCACCTGTCGCTATAGCGATGAAAAGTCTGAAGCTCGTCGCTACAGCGATGGGATTCATCGCTGTAGCGACCATGACAGGTAGCAGAATTTTTGAAATTTGAAATGCACCACATTCCTTTCATGTGAAAACTATTATGAGAATTAAAATAAAGCATAAATACTTACAAAGTTGGGTTGCCTCCCAACAAGCGCTTGTTTTACGTCGTTAGCTCGACGCCTGATTTGTTAGGGTGGCCAAAACGAGACGGAACGCACATCAGCTCTAGTATCCCTTTGTTGCGGGAGGAATTCCATGAACTTTAAGCACAGCTGATGTGGAGTCCAAAACCTCCCTATCCATACTAAGTTGAGCAAGGAACATGTGTCATCTATTACCAATTCCAATTCAGCCTTGCTCACTATCACCCCCTCCTTTTCACAAGTTTCTTCCTTGTTAAGAAACTGTTTCGTCTTCTCAATCTCCAACACTTCATCACTATCAACAGTGGCCTCTTCAGAATCTGACCTTGGTTGAGGAAGTTCTACTTCGTGTGGTATTTCTAATTCTTCCATTAATTCCTTTATACCACATCCATCAAACATCGGCTCTTCCTCACTCTCAACAACATCGTCTTCAACAATCTCTTCGAATTCCAAAACGGATTGATTGTTGGTCTGAACATCCATGATCCTTGGTAGATGGTTTAATTGAACTTGCAAAATCCCCAACTGTCTTGACAAATTCCTCAGTCTTTGGTTGGTGTTTTGCATGTTGATCATGGATTGTTGCATGAACATATGCAATGTATTTTCAGTTCTTTCCATTTGTTCATCTTCATACGAATATTGTTGATACTGTTGATAGGATTCATACTCGTATGGAGTATAGAAGTTGAAATAATCATGATCAGTCATGATTGCCTCTATGTTGAGAATTTGAAACACAAATAACTAACAAGAAACTTTTCTTTGCTAAACAAAGAGGGTTAATGCACACAAAATTTTATAATATACAAAAGAGAAGAAAAATATTAACAAAAATATACAAAAGCTCAAAACAATAAAAATTATTGCGATGCTCAAAATATCTAAACACCAATCCCCGGCAACGGCGCCATTTTGTTGAAGTAGTTTTCTGGTTCAACAAACGAGGTAAGTATTTTTGTATCGTCTCCACAGGGATTAGTGCGACACTTCGAACCGTTCAACAATCGCTATCGTTTTGAGCTAAAAGGGTTTTGTACGAATGTTTGTACATAAACTAAGGTAATGTAAAAATGCGGAAAATAAAGACGACAAAAAGTAGGGAATAAAAGCGTTGAGATAGGATTTCCTCAATCGGGCGTCGAATGTAATCTAAAGATCGTGCATATGAGTTGTAGCGTTTTAGCGAAATTACCACGTATCGCTCGACAACGTCATTGATTTCCCAAATGGCGTCGCGAGATCGATCGTATCGTTTCATAGACGATTTCCCAACCTATCAAACGATACGAAAGCTTTAAGTTCCGACACTATATGCGATTATCAAAACCCAAATCCATGTCTAGATTTTCTTATTTTGATAGAGCTATTCTCGCCAAAGATTTAAAAGTATTCGTCAATAGCATTTTAAATCAAAACATGACAATGAATGGCAAGAAAAACTCAATTCACATAAATTGCTAAAAACCATATCTATTGCATAATCAAACTATTACATCTAAGCTAGAAAGAGTGCATCCAATCCCAACTAGGGAATTTAGCTATTCATTTTCATGACAGCTTTACAAAAGAGAAGAGAAGAGATGAAAATACAAACCCAAGTCTTGATTTCCCAAAGCCTTTGGTTGATTCCACACTCCAATCACCTTTGCTCAATGAAGATCAAAGCTTCTAGCCCTTGTTTTATGTCTAAAAAGCTAACCTAAAATATTCTACAAAAGAACTCTAAGAACTCTAACTGAACTCCTATAAAAACTGTGCTGAATGGCTTTTATAATCTGAGAAAATGCACGCTCGCTACAAGCGACGAGCTGGTCGCTTGTAGCGATGAAGTCTTCTGGCCAATGGGAATGATCCACGTCAGCATGGAACCTTAAACCGCCCTTGGTCGCTTGAAGCGACCGGTCCATCGCTTGTAGCGATGGATCCTCCAATTTCCCTGCCTACGCTCGCTTGTAGCGACCAATCCTGCGCTTCTAGCGATGGCCTTCTGATTTTCCCTGCCTACGCTCGCTTGTAGCGAGGAAGCTTGCGCTTATAGCGAGGAAGCTTGCGCTTATAGCGATGGCTTTGATCAAAACTTCATGTTCTTTGCTCAGCTTATGTCCTGGCTTGTATTTTCCTGCACAATTGGATGGGGAAAGAAGTAAAAGCAATAGTGGGCATTTGATCATTGATTATGATCATTTCCCATGATAACTTGCAAAACAAGCTAGAAAAGTGCTTAAATTAACTATGCTTTTAAACTCAATTTAGGCACTTATCACGGACAGAATCCGGTTGGGTGATCTCCCGAACAAAGCTCGCAAGATGCGACTTGGTGTTGTCTTCTTTGCTCGTTCTGGATGTCCTTCATTTGTTGGGGAAGGTTGGCCATTTTCTTTGTCAACTCTTCCACTTGTTGCGTGAGCAACTTGTTTTGTGCAAGGATCGCATCATTAGTTCCCAACTCTAAGATTCCCGTCTTCCTTTGGCTTTGGCTCCGGTTGTGATGAGCTTGGTGATCGTTCAATGCCATTCTGTCTATAATAGCAACAGCATCCTCCGCGCTCTTGGCCATTAAAGAACCACCAGCTGCAGCGTCAAGCAAAAGCTTGGATTGTTGTTGCATTCCGTTCCGGAAGAGATGAATTTGTGTTAACTCATCAAATCCATGGTTCGGACATCGTCTGAGCATTGACTTGAAACGCTCCCAAGCTTCACATAGTGTTTCACTTGTACCTTGTGAAAACACCGCAATGGTTGTCTTCGCCTCCATAAACCGATTCTGAGGGAAGAACCTCTCAAGGAATTTCTCCTCAAGTGTATTCCAGTTCGTCATCACCGTCGGAGGTTGGTCCAAGTACCACTCCTTAGCTTTGCCTATCAATGAATGTGGAAACATTCTCATCCACATTGCCTCCTCATTACTTTCCGTCTCACCAAGGGTTCCCGCAATCTCATAGAATTTAGTGAGATGTTGGAACGGGTCTTCATGGTCTAATCCTGAAAATGGATTAGCATACAAGATTTGTAAGATCCCCGTCTTCATTTCCATTTGCTTGGCAGTCCGCGGCGTTTTCCCTAATTGTGCAAAACGACGTGGACTGTTAGTACATGGAATCCCAGAACCTCCTGAACCATCTCCTGGTGCAGCCATTTGTAACTCTTGGCTTGGATTAGGACTTGATGATTGACTAGAAATAGAACTCTCCTCTTGTTGCCTCCTCTTAGCTTGTTGCTTCTTTCTCCGATTCTTGCTATTGGCTCTACGAGCTGTTCTTTCAATCTCGGAATCAAAAAGAAGTTGGTCCTCCGAAACTTGACCTCGCATAAACGATTTCAATAATCTGACCACAAAGAATTAGCAAACAAGATGGATAAGAAGTATTAGTTATATACATAAAAGAATTTTGTGCAAAATTGCTTAAAACCATAATTAAAGTTGCAATGATTATAACATCAAAAACTTTAATCCCCGGCAACGGCGCCATTTTGTTGAATGAACAAAAGTAAGTATTAGTTTTTATATCGTTCCACAGGGATTAATGTGATATCATATTCCGTTCAACTTCGATTATCGTCTTAAGTTAGGGTTTAATCGTTGTTTTACTACACTACTCATAATTTTAAAACATAATAAATAAATGGTAGAGTAATAGGACATAGAAGGTGTTTAGGATTAACTTTCATCAATCAAACATCGTTTATATCCGATTGATTACAAATACGAATTCTAGCGTTTTCTTATATATTGCATTATTACGTATTGCTCAATAACATCATTGATTTCCCAAATGACGTCGTGAGATCGATTGTATCGTTTAATCGATGATTTCTCAATCTATTAAACGATCCAAAAGCATTATGATCCAATACTATAATGTAATTATCAAAACCAAATCCCATTTCTAGAATTTCTTATCTTGATAGAAAATCATCCTAACCTAGATTCAAAAGTCTTTTTCAACAACATTTAAATCAAACATAAGATTGAAAAGCAAGAAGAAATTCAATGGTATATAAAAATTGCTAGAATCATATATTGAATAATCAAAAGTTTACAACATGAGTGATTGATTACCTATCAATCCCAACAAAGGAGATTGGTTGATCATTGTCATGACAACACTTGCAAAATAAGAAAGGAAGATGAAGATATGTGAGAGCTTGATGTCTCAAAGCTTCTTAAGATCTTCTTCAATCCAAATCTAATTGCTATTTGAAGTTTTTCTCCCTCTATGCCTATTCTCTCTCAAAGATGATAAGTTTTCTTAGCTCTGGAAAATATTATAACTGATAAAAAACTATCTATCAAAGAAATGAGCTTAAAAATCCTTAAATATGCTGAGAAAATGTACGCTCGCTACAAGCGACCAGCCTGTCGCTTGTAGCGAGGACTTCAGTTGGCCAATCATAGAGCTCCACGTCACCATCAGCATTAAACCGCCCCTTTGGTCGCTGTAGCGACCAGGTCTGTCGCTACTAGCGACCAGCCTTTGAAATTCCCTGCCTAGGCTCGCTTCAAGCGTCCAATTCATCGCTACAAGCGATGAACTCCTGATAATCCCTGCCTAAGCTCGCTTCTAGCGATGGATGCTGCGCTTCAAGCGATGGATCACTGAAAATCTCTGCCTATCCTCGCTACTAGCGATGAGTCCTGCGCTTGTAGCGATGGCATCAAGAAAAGCTTCATGTCTTTGCATCAATCAGGTTCAAGCATGTATTTCCTGCATAAACACATGGGGTAAAGCTTAGGATCACATTTATTGCATTTCTAACACATTTATGCCCTAATCCTAAGGTAACTTGTACAACAAGTAAGCATAAGTGCCTAAATTTGTACCAAAATATAACAACATTTAAGCACTTATCAGTGCATGGTTGATGGAACAGCTCCAACTCCATGAATCCATTCCCTACCCAGCAGCAGGTTGTAATTAGGCCTAGCAGCAATAACCATGAAGAGAGTTTTTCGAACTGTACTCCCAACACACACCTCTACTTGAACAGCGCCCAAGGAGTGACCAGTCTTTCCTTCATAATTAGCCAGCACAACATTGTGAGAGTGAAGGTCAGAGTCGAACAAACCTAGTTTCTTCAGCATAAAATGAGGCATAATATTCACCACAGCCCCACCATCAACCAAAACTTTGTTGATACCTACTTCATTCACTTTTGCTCTTATAAATAAGGCCTTTAGATGATTTTGCATTCCCAGGTGTGGTCTTTCGAACATGGCATTTTGTTCTTCAACACAGCCATTTCCCATCACATAGTAGCAAATTGGCTTATGATTAGCCATGTCAGAGTTTTCGAAGTCTTCTTCTTCTTCGATGATTTCAATTGGGACATCATATTCCGCTGGCAGAATGGATATGACATTAACCAGAACATCAAAATCTGGCTCATCATCAAGGAGATCGTCATCATCCATGTAATCTTCCTCATCTTCCTCATTTTTTCCATCCTCAGCCTTTATTCTTTCGACAATTGGAGCAAGCCTCTCTTTTGCTGGCTTCACAGCCCAATCAACCTTCTGCACTGCAGTTGCATTGCCCCCAACACTTACCTTTTGAGTAGCAAGCTTCTTCTTACGCTGAAACCTACGCCACTGGGTGCGGGTCATAGGATTTTTCCCTTTGTAGTTATTCTTGTAAGCATACTTATTGCCTTCCACATTTTGAGATCCAGCAATTACTTTTGTGTCTTTGGCTTCAGCAGTGATCTTCACACTCACATTGCTTGAACTCCCCTTTTACATCGATCTGTTGTCAAAAGCTACATGCTGACCACTCACCCATTTATTCACAGGCGCTTTGTTCGATGGCTTAAAGGTATTTTGAGGCCCCAACCTTTGATGGATCGAAGGACTCTTAGCAGCAGGCTTGCTCCAGTCAGCCTTTTGGTACGGCCAACCTTTTTGCTTTTGCTTAGTGTTCGACCATTTTCTCTTGTTGTCAACATAAGGAACAACATTTTTTAGGCCTGCAGTGGCCTCCTTATCACACACTGCACTACACCTTGGGCACAGCATAACTTCAGAGTTACTGAGTTTACACCTATTTAGAAAGTCTATCAATTCTTCTCCAGCCTTAGGGTAAACTTCTTCAACTTTCTTCTTATATTCCTCTTCAGGGACAGCTTTCGTTGGTGCAGGATCAACCACATCAACCATGTTGCAGTCATAAATTTCGACATAGGTAGCATCAGCAGTTGGCAATGGATCTGTATCCACTTTCATTTGAGGTTTGGCCTTATCAGCAAACTTCAGCCTACCTTCATTCAACGCTTTTTGAACCAAGTCCCTGAAAAGATTACATCGATGAGTTGTATGTCCCAAATAATTATGATATTTGCAATAACCTCGTTTCTTTCTTTGTTCTATTGGCGGTATTTTCAAATCATTTGGCACAATTATCTGGCCATCAGACACCAATAGATCAAAGATTTCATCACATTTGGTTACATCAAACGTATAAGTTTTTGCAACAAATTTATCATTTTTGGGTTCGATTGGATTTTTTCCATTCGAAGGCCTCAATAATTTACAAGTGTATGGAGGCCCTGGCTTTAACTCAGCCACATTAATTCCATTATCATCAGAATCAGAACATTCGATATCATTTTCATAATCACTATCATAAGTATCGACGAAGGTGATTTCCTTCTTTTTCTGAAACTTAAAATTTCTAACCTTTTCGGCTTTTAGCTTTTCAAGTTGTCTAACTCTATCAGCCAATTGAGACATATCTCGAAGATATTGGGTGTCTAGTTTTTTCCTAATCGAATAATCTAAACCACCAGCAGCCATTTCGACCAGTTCATGTTCAGGGACTTGAGTAAAACATCTAGCCTTTAGCAATCGAAATCTATTCAAGTAGTCATCAATAGATTCCTGGGTTTTACGTTTAACACTGGCCAATTCTTTAAGACTTATCTTAGTCTGGCCCATGTAAAATTGCTCATGGAATAACCTCTCTAACTGAGTCCAAGTATGAATTGAATGAGGAGGAAGAGTTGTGAACCAAGTAAAAACATTTTTGGTTAGAGAGTTAGGGAAATACTTCATTCTCAAGTTTTCGTTATTGGCTAAATTACCAGACTCAGCTAAAAAACTAGCGATGTGTTCGACAGTAGACTCACTAGTATCCCCAGCGAATTTAGTATACTTAGGGACTTTCCAACCCCTTGGTAACTCAGTTTCTAACACGTACTCAGACAACGCAGAAACAAAATTTGGCCTTCGACATCCTACATTGAGGCCATTCTGGGCTAAAATTGTCTCAACGAGATTAGTCAAATTATTATGTCCAGCAAAATTATTGTTCTGGACATTTCGAACTACCTCATCAGCATCTTGGTTTCTATTTACTAAAACTACTTGTGGCGGTTGAGGGCCATCGTTTTGGTACTGAGGCTCCTCATGTGCCACAAACGCCTGGCCTTGGTTTAATGGTTGTTCATGAGCCATAAATGCCTGGCCTTGGTTCTGGGGTGTGGCAGACATGGCAGGCATTATCACTTGAGGTGCATGCTGGGTCAGCCTAGGCGGAGCAGGGGGTGGTGTGCCGAAAAAATCAGCTATTCGACTCATCTGATGAGCCAACATTTGGTAACTGTCATTCGTATTTTGAATTAATGGGTTAAATACAGTACCAATTTGCTGAGTCAAGATATTGACCATTTCATGGTTACTCTCATCCATCTGTTGTCTCAAAGACATCACAGTTGAACTAGTTAGAGCTTGAGAGTTTATCCTAGAGGTACTATACCTATTTGGGTCAAACGGTGGCATGGTCGAAAAACCAAGTGTAGGTGGAGGTATAGGCCCATACAAAGGATTGGTAATGAAATTCGGATTAAACGGCCTGGCCGAAGTTACAGGTGACACTGTTGAATATGCCATGGTTGGCGTGGGTATATTAGCGTGAAGTTCAAACGAACTAGACACTTGGGGGTTGGTTACAGACGAAACAACTGGTATACTAGTCGTGGTTGAATTAGATAAAAACCCACTCGAACTGGCCCCAGGACTAGTATTATTAGGAGACCCTGAACTAGGATTCATCTCATTACTCATCGAACTAGAATTCTGAGCGTTCGTTGAGTTGTGAATATGAACAGTTCTAACCATACCCCAAAACAGCAGTTACAAATTTTAGAAAAAGAAACAATGCACAAAACCGTCCCACTGGGCGTGCCAATTTGTTTATGCTGGGATTTGGTAAACAACCGCTAGTTTAAGTATTTTACACTTGCAAGATCAACTAGAAATCTTAAGACAATTTTGTGCTTTGCTTTTTCAGAAAACTTGTTGTGTTCATCAAAGGGATAAACAAATTATGGTATTTTCGTTTAAGAAAACTAAAAAGGAGAACGTTTCAACTCCGAATCGCCTCAAAGTTAAACTAACATTCGTATTAAAAAAAAACTGAATTGTAAAGAAAGAACATGTAAATTACTTGAAAGTAAATTGCATTAAATGTAAAATGATTACAATAAAAGACGGTTCACAAATCATACATTTTCTCCTTGGAATTCCTTTCTTTCGATAGCATGAGTACTCAGAAGTTTTGGGAGAGGTTTGTATATGAAAATTGTGACCCTCGATTTCCTCTAAGAAATCACTATATATACTAGAAGCAAAATCAAACTGCCGCTTCGATCCTACGCTCAGGATCCTCCCACGTGTTCCCCACGTTCTCCATTTCTTCGAAGCACTCTCTTCTCTCGCGCGCCAAGCTTCGAAATCTTGGGTCTGGACTTTGCTATTTGGGCCGTAATCCACTAGGCCCACTGCTCCAACTGTTCTTCTCGAAAAACCTTGCTTCTATGGGAACTTCGACTTTTCGATCCAGTCGAATCTATCCTTTGATACTGTGTACCAAATTTTACGCCTAACACCCCCGCACGATCATCAAGCACATTGTTGGTGCGGCAAAATGTGCCTCATCCATGTTTTGATCAGTTTTACTTTATACCTGAGAACTTTTTCTTTTAATCGTTCCTTTATTCTTTATGGGTGTTGATTCTTTTATTATGTTTGCTTTCTTCATGCATGGGTTATTTAATCTAAATGTTTCTTCAATTTGCATTCTTCTCAATTCATTGAAAAATATATGAGATCTAGTTAATGGTTTCTTTATCTAAACCTTATGTTGTTTTTCTCAAACTTCGCTTTCTCTTTTATTGTTTTAGTTAGCAGTGAGTGTATGACACAAAGAGTCATTTTCTCTATGCTTTTTGTGAAGAACCTTAAGAATATGAAGAAGTTGAATGGCAATGCTTAAGAATGTGAATAACATTTTTCCTACCAAATATCTTACGAGACAAAAAGTTGTACAAAACATTAAAAGTTTGTTATGTCTTGAGAACAAGTAACGATGCAAAAAAAGATCATCAACAAAGAAGAAGGGAGAGAGGCCCGTGTCACATGAAGAAGGGAGAGAAGCTCGAGTCATATTATATATAAGGTTACATTATCACTAGATCAAAGTGTATTACGAAACATGTAAATGAAAATTACCTTTTTGACTTTCTCCTTTTCCTGTAAAGCATTACATTATTTTGTTTTCATTAAAGTACAATTCTTACATGTATCTCAATTTGTGTGGTGACCTAACCTTTCATTTCCTATAGCCCTACCAAAATTGAAGCAATATTTCTTTTATCTTATGTGCTTAGAAGTCCAAATCAAATTTCTTGAGATGTTACCCATGCCAAGTCATAGAGTAGCTGTTCTTCTCAACTTTGGGAGTGTTGTAATCATAGTAAACAGTTGCATGGTGGTTTCTTCCTGAAGTGCTAGGTTCATTTTCAAAAATATATTTTCCTCACTGGATCTTTGACTGTGACAAGATTAAGTGGTTTAGCACAGACCGTGCTCTAATACCAACTGAAGGTGAGAAAAACACAAGAAGGGGGGTTGAATTGTGTTGGCTTTTTCTGGTTTCTTTTTTTGAGTGTTTAAAATTGGTCAGATTTTGAAGGGTTCAGATTCTGACACAGAGTCTGAGTGCAGTGGAATATAAAAAAACACAAAGATAAAAGAGAGAGAGAGAGAGAGAGAGAGCAGACACAAACAATTTATATTGGTTCCTCTCACAACACAGGAGTAGTCCAGTCCTTTTGCACTTCCAAGGGATTTCACTATAATCTCACTAGATTACAATTGCTTAAGGATTCTTCCAAGAGACTTCCAAATGTTCAACCACACTTGCAAGAGACTTCTAATGCTCAAGGTCACTACCAAGAGACTTCCACTGCTCAAGGACAACTCCAAGAGACTTATATTGCTCATGCACGCAAGCAAGAGACTTCCAATGCTCAAAGAAAACTCCAAGAGACTTTTATTGCTCAATCACAAGTGAAAGAGACTTCTGATGCTCAAGCTTTGTAGGAAAGAGACTTCTATTTGTTTACAACAATAAACAAATTTGTTCTTACACTTGATATTACAATGGTAGTGTAAACTGAACAATGTTTGAACAGACTCTTATGACTTTAGGATTTCTAAGATACAAAAGTTGAAATGAAAATCCTAAGTGTTTTGCGCTATTTGATTTGGCAGAGTAATGACACAGTGAAAATAGCAGAGTCTTGTTAATCTTCTTCAGGTCTTCAGCTCCTTATATAAGCAGAGTTTGAGAGACGTGAAGAAGAGTGTCAGCGCATTAAGAGTCGTTGAGAAGCTTCAAATCAAGGACGTTGAGCCATTTCCTGATATGGATAATTTTGTTGGATAGTCATTCAAAAATCCTTTGCTGAAGCTGGAAGTATCCGTTCATTCTTATTGCCCTTGAAGTTCTTTGTCCATTTCTACACGTGGTCAGATGAAGACAAAACTGTACTCAGATCCTTTGATGCAGACAACTATAGAAGACGATAAATCTGACGTGGAGTCTGGGTCCCTCAGGTTCTTCTGAAGGTCTTCCAAGTTTGATGGGGTCTTCTGAGTCTGGCTAGGTCTTCTGAGTTTGATGATCTCTACATCGTCTGATGAGGTCAATCTTCAGCTTCTGAGAGGCGTCCTTATCTTCTGATCCAAGATGTTGACTTCTGGTTGACCTTTCTTCAGATCTTCTACCATAGTCTTTTAAGCTTCTCTTGTGCTTCTGATGCTTTAATATATGTTCAATCTCTTTATGGATATATTCTCTGATCCTGCACACTTGAACAAATATTAGTATATCCAATTGTTCTTCAATACTTTGTTATCATTTTATTTGTGTTTTCTCTTTGACAGTGTTATGCCTACTTTGAAGTTGGATGTTCCTTTGTATGATGGGAGGATGAACTTCTACTTATGGGAATGCACAGGTTCAAAAATCTTGGAGAATTTGTGAAGTCTAAAAGAGAAGCTAGAAAAGTTGAAAAGTACTTATTTGACATATATGGTTAGTCATGATAATGTTCTTTTTGAAGACGAAGTTGACAACAAAGTGAAGACATATGAGACTTTGGATGAAGGGATGATATGTTGTGTAAAATTGAGGTATTCATCCAAGTCCCATGTCGAGTAATGTTAAGAAAAAAAAGTAGAATTTGTATAAATATAGAGTTAGTTTTAATTTTCTTCACCGCAACATCTCTAAGAGGGACGAACCCATGTGTAATAAATGGGTAGTTTTGACTACCCAAAAAAATTAATTATTTAAATATTTTATTATATTTTATAATTAGAACTCTAATAATATATATTTAGCTAATACAAATGAGTTTAATTGTCAAACACTTTGAAAGATGTATTTCGTTTTATTTTGATACTTCTGATCACTTAAATAACTACAAACAAAATTTTGCTAACATTAGATATCGTCATGACAACACTTAAAATATGTTTTTTTTAATATTTTGCCCCATCGCAAAACAATGGCTAAAAAAATATGTTTGATAACAATCACTTTCTCACAAGCTTATAATTTATTTTTACTAATTTAGACCGGTTTTTGATATGTCAATTGAAATAGCTTATAGTTTAAATATTATAACTTATAATTATTTATTTCAATTTTACCTTATAATCTTAGTTGAAAAAAATAAATATTAGTAATGAATTATATCATTTTTATGTTATTTTATATTTATGAGTTAGTTCAACCGCCAATTTTACCAAATACTACTCCTCCGTCCCTTTTTATAGGAGTAGTTTACAAAAATCACGTGTATTAAGAAAAATTGTTGGAGTAATAAAGTTGTCTCAAATATGTGTGACTATTACTAGATTACCCTTAATTAAACATATATTTATGTTAACTTTTTATATACCAAGACAAATTGATAGTATTAATAAGGGGTATATTTGGAAAAAGAGTAATTAATGCATCTAGGAATTTGTATATGATCTTATATTTAGGGACAAAACTTTTTTGTAAACTACTCCTATAAATAGGGACGGAGGGAGTACGAATTTAATCAACTAGTTTATCCATGGCAAAAATACACAATTTGTCCCTTAACTTAATTTCTAGTAACACTTTCGTCATATATTTTTTTGTCCCGATTTAGTCCTTTATGTTTTAAAATGACAATATCTTATCATTTTTAATGAGATTTTTTCAATGAAATCTAAGTTTCTTGATTTGTATGATGAAGATTTGGGTTTGTTTATGAGTTTGATAAGTTTATGATGATTTTTTTTGGAGTTTTTGATTATTTTTTTTATAAAAAAGGATAAATTTGTTGACATTTTATAACATAAAGGACTAAATTGGAACAAAAAAAGAAGATAAATGACGAAATTGTTACCTAAAATTAAGTTAAAGCACGAAATATGTAATTTTGCCTTTATCCATTATCAACTACACATTTCGGCCACATTTAGAAGTAAAAGACAACTTTCTAAGTTCATTAATTAACTAATATATCTGATCACATTTATATGTCAGATGCATTAGTTATTTAATGTATTTAAAAAATTGTTTTTTTACATATAAATATGACCGAAAGAAGTATAAATTAGTTTATACTCCCTCTGTCCCTATTTATAGGAGTAGTTTACAAAAAAAGTTTTATCCCTAAATATAAGATCATATACAAATTCCTAGATGCATTGATTACTCTTTTTCTAAATATACTCCTTATTAATACTATCAATTTGTCTTGATATATGAAAAGTTAACATTAAATATATATTTAATTAAGGATAATCTAGTAATATTTACATCAATTTGAGATAATTTTATTACTTCAACAACTTTTTTTAATACACGTGATTTTTGTAAACTATTTCTATAAAAAGGCGGGGTGTATGCTATAAACTAACTTATCACTGATTCGTTATTTTGTGTCAAACATAACCAAAGTGTTGAATGAGTGTAAAATATAAGAGTTGGATTAAAAATAGAAAGCGGTGATCATACTTGAAAATCACAAAGACAGGGAGACAAATATCTCAAACAAAACATACAAACAACATAAAATTCTTAACGTGAATTGAATGTTTTTCTCTTTCTTCCATTTTCCATTAACACCAAACCCACAAAACTTTCTTCTCCAAAAATGGCAGCTTGTGTATACACAGTTTCACAGAACGGAACCGGAGATTTTCAAACGGTGCAAGAAGCAATCGACGCCGTACCGCTTGGTAACTCTCGCCGGACTGTGATCCGTGTGTCTCCTGGAATCTATAAGCAGCCGGTGTATGTTCCCAAAACTAAGAATTTCATCACTCTTGCTGGGTTGTGTCGTGAGGATACTGTGCTTACTTGGAATAATACTGCTGCTAAGATTGATCATCATCAAGTATGTGCTCATTTTCTTTTTCTTTTCTTCATTTCGGTAATGGGTATGTTGAAAAATTGTTCATTTTTCATTTTATATCTATATCTATGAAACAAAGACACAGACACTGGACACCTCACTGATAGTAGTTTGAGAAAGAAAATGTGTCTTGATTGGAAGTGTTCGTGCCATAGTGTTTTCCATCTAATGTCTTCTTCATTTGGGGTTCTGAGTATGTGTCAAAATTATTCATTTTTTGTTAAATGGTTTCACATAGGATAAAAGATGGTCTGACCATGTGTTTACAAGTGAAGCAATCCTCGTCCACAAGTTGGTTTTGTGCGGTTATGTTAGACCCAAACACAATTTCTAAGATTTTTCATTTTTAGACAATGTTTTTTTCATTTGAGGCACAATGGGTATGTCACAAAATTGTTCATTTTTTTTTCATTTTCCATCTATGAAGCACAAACACTAACACAAGATGCGACACTCACACGTCAACACCAATAGTAATCTGAGAAAATGACATGATTAAATGTAATTAGATATATTGTGTCCAACACGTACATGTGTCAAACACCGGACACACTTTCAATTTCAATTGGAAGTGTTGAAGCTACTGAGTTTTCAGTCTAGCGTTTTCTTCATTTGGGGTAATGGGTATGTGACAAATTTGTTACTTTTCATTTTCTATTAAATGTTTACATCTTTTGAGGTAATGGGTATGTGACAAAGTTGTTCATTTTTTATCTAATGTTTTCTTACTGAATACCTAAATTGGTGATTGAAATTGTAGGACTGTATCAATCTAGTTGCTCACATTATTGATATTCCAAAATAATTCCTGAAATTGCAAAAGTTTTCTTGAATTTGTCCATCCAATTGTAGGTGCTAAAATGACATTAAGTTGGTAATGTCAATTACGAATTTGAAACTAAGTTGGTAATGTCAGGGAAAAACTTGATTAACATTTTTCAAGTATAGAGATCTTTTTGGAATATTGATAATGTGGGAGCTAAGTTGATACAACCCTACGATTTCGAGTATCAATATGAGTCTTTTACTCAATGTTTTCTTCATTTGGGGTAGTAACTATGTGACAAAATGGTTCATTTTTAATCTTTTTTGGGTTTATGGTGGGTTTTTGTCGCAGCCTGCTAGGGTGATTGGAACTGGGACGTTTGGTTGTGGAAGTACCATTGTGGAAGGGGAGGACTTTATTGCTGAGAATATTACTTTTGAGAACTCTTCACCTGAGGTAATGCATGTGAAATTTCAATGTTTCCAAATCCAATGTGTTTGCTCCTGCTAGTTGCTTTACCATCACTTGTTTACTTTGTTGAATTGTATTGGTTTGATAAACGTTCATAAGCGCATGTTGGTAGAGGGAATCGATGTTGTAAAAAATGAGATTGTACCTAAGATCGGGAAGGGCTTCTTTCATAACTCGAGTATCGTTGTACGAATATAAGATCCTACCAATTGGGAAAATGTACACTCATATATTTACACATATGCATAAAAATTATCGTAGATGAAGAATATTACCTCTAAATTACAACATTAAACTAAGTTCATAACCTCTAAATCTCCGAGAATTGATTAGTTGTAATATTATGTGTTCATAATTACATATGCAATATGTAGAGCTCCCTTCCCGTTGTCAGTAGTTGACATGGTAATAGTTGGGCTGTTGTTGACTTACTTACAAATGTAGCGTATGTTGGGTATTGCGGCACGTTTACCAAAATCATGGTGAAAAGCCACGTTGACGTAAAAAGCTTAGTTTTGATGCTTCAATAAAATTGCGGTGGAAATGGTCTGAGACACGTGACAAGACATTTGTGCAGTATTTATACGAGAGAATAAAGGTAAATTTGGAACTTTTCCATAAATATGGATTTGGATCTGCTGATTGCTTAAGATTCCATTGACATTAATTCTGTTGTCAGTCAGAGATCTGTGTGTAAATTCATTACATGGTTTTGGTATTGCAGCTTTATACATCTATACTCCAATGAGATTAATGAGTTTGGTGGAACAAAATTTATATCCCGGCACAAAGAGTGAAACACCTAATACAACATTTGTTTTGCCTTCTCTTTCCGGCAGGGTTCAGGACAGGCAGTGGCAATTAGAGTAACTGCAGATCGATGTGCCTTCTACAATTGTAGGTTCCTTGGATGGCAGGTAACTCCAGCACTCCATTTTCACCCTATCTTGATGTATTAGTTTATGTAGGTTTGATGCGTTTATGATGTTTTTCATGTTGGTTATATATACATCGTGAATGTCTAATTTTTTTTTTTTTTTAAACCTTCATAGAATTAAGTTTTCCTTATGAATATATTAAAAAAAAGCATTAGTTAAGTGATATATTTGTTGGATGAGTTTTTTGTGTAAGTTATTATTGTCACCTTTCTAGCCTGTTGTCTCAAGAATAATAATATTGTAAATTAACTTTGAGTTGTGATCCGAAGACTAGTTGGTCTTATGTTCCATGAAGCACTGACACTTTAGACTGGGTCTCAAGGCATGTCCGGCACCAACACATGTGGTTACATTCAACCACTTCCATTTTTCAAATTATTAGCGGTGTCTATTTATCAGTGTTGTTGTCGTGTCTGATATACGGTTATGTTCAGTCCCTAGATTCTGTTTAAATTCTATGTAATAACCAACCAGATAATTATTTTTCTCATGATTATGGTCCAGGACACACTGTATTTACACTATGGTAAACAATATTTGAAAGATTGCTATATTGAAGGAAGCGTGGATTTCATCTTTGGCAATAGCACTGCTCTTTTGGAGCACTGTCATATCCACTGCAAGTCTGCAGGGTTCATAACCGCACAGAGTAGAAAATCATCGCAGGAAGCAACTGGTTATGTATTCTTGAGGTGTGTACATTACCACCATCCATTGTTAACAATCTCATCTAACACCCATTACCGTGTTTAAGTTGTTAGATTTAGAAGTTCTTAAGCTGTCTCTGTACGGAAAGAGTTAGTACCTATATGCCTCATATTTTCAACTCAACACAGTGAATTGAATCATAAATTCTATATATATGATGGAGAACATATAGCAATTGCCACTTTGCTATACCAAGGCAACTTTCTCCCTCATTGTTTGTGGTAGAAGAATGGTTCGGATTTTAGGATTGTGTTGGCGTTACGAAAACATGATGAAAAAGAGAGGAGAAAGAAGACCAAAACTAGTGTTACAATGTTATGAATGGCAGATGACTCTACCCGTCCCTTTTTCATAAGCTGCTTGTCATTTTCACATATATTAAGTAGTGTTTTTAGTTTGTTCATTTTATGTATGAATGCCTTTTTGTGTATGGATGAGCCCAACTTTTACTTTTATTCTGTCAAGACAAATCAGTAATATTAATAAGGGGTATATTTAGGGACAGTTTTTTTCTTTCCAAAAGGAACTTGTATTTAGGAATAAAGGTAGGATTAAATTTGGCATTTGATTTGTTCTTTTCTGAGTTACTAGAGCTCTTGTTTAGGGATTCTTTCCTTATGTTATGGATCTTTTGGTTCGTTAAAGTATTTTGCGATTGAGTGGTTTCCGGTGCCATTGCAGATGTGTTATAACAGGTAATGGAGGACATTCATATGCATATCTTGGACGACCGTGGGGACCTTTTGGAAGGGTTGTCTTTGCATACACTTACATGGATCCGTGTGTAAGACAAGTTGGCTGGGATAACTGGGGGAAAGTAGAGAATGAGAGGAGTGCTTGCTTTTATGAATACAGGTATTTGATAGAAACTGATATCAAAATTATAAATTTATAGAATTATCACAATAGAATCCCAAGATATTCGAGAGTCTTGGTTCTCTCCCCTCCAAGAATTCGAGAGCTTGGTCTTTCCCTACCTATCCTTTATCCCAATCCCTGAATATCTTTCTTTTCCTCTGCATCTTATTTATAATACTAACTCTCTCTTATAGCAGTTACATAGAAGTTTAGTAGACAGCAACTACTGCAGACAGCAATTACTGCACATAAGTAACAGTTACTAAAATATTATTAAATAAACAACTAGCTTTCTATAACTTCTGCCCTTAGGAGTCCTATACTAATATTTCATGTCAAATTCCATTTTGTAATATTTTATGATTTACACCATTATGAATGGAGGTTATATTCAGATAAAAGTTTGAAAAGCTTGTTTTTGAATGCACAATGTTATCTTGATTTTGCTAGAAATTTTTCATGGACTAGTTGCTTCACCCCTAAGCAAAGTGCTACTTTTTGTATTCAAATCCTATATCTTAAGGCATTGATCCCCAGAGTATTAAGGGCCTCTTTTGATTGGTTTATTTGAGCATTTATACTGACTGATACAAGCACTTTTCAGACTGTTTGAGAGAATTATGAAAATAGCTTATAACATCTCCATAAGTTGTATTCAGTTTATATTTGCATTAACTGGCCAGGATAACTTATGAAAATGGCCGAAACGAAAACAATATGACTCTATTTTATATTTTTGTTATAGAAAGTAAAGGTTGTAGTTGGGGGTATCTCAAATTCTCGTGTAGCGTTTGGCTTGTGTTCTATGCAAAATTTATTTATTGAGTTGAGGAAGTTTGAAGTAATTATGTTGTAATTACATACAGGTGTTTTGGACCTGGTTGCTGTCCATCAAATCGAGCAAATTGGTGTAGAGAATTGGTGGATGAAGAAGCAGAGCAGTTCATCATGCATCCTTTCATCGACCCAGAACCAGACAGATCTTGGCTTGCTCAAAGAATGGGCTTGAGGATTCCATATTCTGCTTAGAAATACTCTTACACGAGGAAATGCTGGATGGTGCCTTTTTCTGTATGAGATTTCCTGGTAGTATTTTCTTCATCTGTTTGTGATCCATGTATTAACGTCTAGAGTCATTACAGAGAAGGAAAAAGATGGCACGTGAAAGTAATTTGATAATTGTGCAATGTGTATCAATTATATGTAGTATGACTATTTTTGTTAAAATTGAGTTGCATACATGAATAACAATATCTTTGCTTAAAATACCCTGCAACATTGTGTGGTAGTGAGCGTTTGAACACAAAAAAAGTCAACAAAAAAGATTAGTGTTGCAAAGGTGAACCAGAAAGTAAGTTTATTGTAAATATAAAAAAGTTAAGTTGGACATGTATGAAATATCTTATAATATCTTGTTATTATGTTAGATGTTCTTAAAGTAGTGAATTCAAGTGTTCTCCAGGTCCTTTTGTTGTGGTTTGCCTTGGTCACTAAAATCTCAGAAACGGGTTTGAGTACATATGATCACCAGACATAAATAAATTGTTATAAGTTCCAGTAGCAAACATGCGCTACAACTCGAGAACGAAACTGGAAATTAGCATGATAAAATGAAATTAAAAATATTTCTCCTTGGAACAACAATAACACAACTTCATTTTGTGAAAAACTAGTAATAATTTGATTTCTCATTGTAGCAGTTTTTGAGAGGAGAAGTACATGGCTGGGAAAGCTTTTCTTAGCTCATCCCATATGGAAATGGAATGAGACGGCAATGAATGTAGTCAAGTTCTTGCTCTATCCCTTAATGAAAAAGGGAAGAGTATTAGGCGTATGACATAGCTTGTGAAATTCGACATTTTAAAAGTGATAATATTATAAGAAAATAGAAATATGAAAGTCTGGGCCGTTTGTGGGGACACCGTAAATTGGTTTTGTTGTATCTTATTCTTAGGTAATATTGATAACTTGAGTTCAAAATTATTAGCATCCATCATGGGTCGCACAATACTTTAATGTGGATCCAAAATGGTGGCGGTTGTATAATCTTTTGATGGAGAGCTATCTCGATCTCGAGTTTTGGTTGAACGACAGTCCCAAGACTTCAAGTTAAAAAAACATTTTTTTTGAAGAAGAAGCGAAGTATAGGAAATAAAAACAAGTGACTTCAAAATCTACTACTATTATAAGAATACTTATTACCACCAAATTTTCACAATTAACCTCACTAAAACTCATTAAATCACTAATTTTATGGGTTAAAATGTCATTTTATACCATAATCAGCTTTTGCATCTTCCAAATCAGATTAATTAATACGCATCTACCTTTCTTTTTCTCAAGACTAACTTTTCAACCCAAAGGTCACTCACATTAATCCTCACAAATCACAATCCTTCAATACAGGTTTTCTCTTATGCGAATTGTTATTGACACTTCACACAATGCCAATAAACACCGGCAAATTACGCATTTAACCCCATCGGCAGTTAACTGCCGATGAGTCTTTGTGTTAAAAAGCTGGCGGCAGTTAACTGCAGATGGGGTTAAATGCGTAATTTGCTGGTGTTTCTTGGCATTGTGTGAAGTGTCAACACCAACTTTCTTCTCTTATCTAGGGTTGGAAATGAGTCGAGTCGAGTCGAACTCACCTGAGCTCGACTCGACTCGATAAGATTTGGTTCAGCTCGAAACTCGGTTCGAGTTCGACACGAACTTTGTTTTCAGCTCGAGTTCGGCTCGTTTAAAGTTCACGAACAGTTCGGTTCGGCTCGTTAGGTTCAGTTCGATTGCTTGAATTACATAACTCAAAAATTAAATATTTTTGACAAAAAAAAGTCTAAATTTATAGCATCCAGTACAAAAAGTCAAAAATCTATTTAAAAAAATCAATTGGAGAAGTGTGCATTACACAATGGCTGCTTAGTCTCTTAGTTTCTCAATCGCAGCAGTAAAAAAATCAATGTAGCATCCGCTTTACTGCAACAAGGACCTAAAAAGCCAGTCTGCAAGCATAACGTGAGAAATTAGAATTACATGGTGCAAGAGGGAAGAAAAGGAAATGGAATACCTTCCGAAAAATGGCAACAACTTAGGTTGAAGAGAGATGAAAATGGTAGATGATTTGTGGATATAACATACCTTTTTAGTAGGCCTCACACATCAGTGTTTAAATTAAAATATTTAAGTTCATAGTAGTCATGCCAATTCAGTTTTTTATTCTTCTTACCAACTAGACTAGAGAGTTTCTTTGTATTGAAATCAAAGGAGAGCAAAAGTTTTGTTTTTGTGGACAATTGGACATGAAAAGGAACCAAAATGTAATAATAATGGAGATTGGAAATGAAATTGGAAATTGCAAAAGTAATAAAAGGAATGTTATAAAGTTAAAGTTTCTACTTCCTGGGCATTTTAAAACAAGGAACAGAAACATTTAAACTCTAAGGTCTTTTTTGAAATATTTAATTAATTTAATAAATATAAAAGTTTCAAAAACTAACTAAAAAATTATTTAAGTATATGAAATCAATCAGTTATATATATAATCGAGTCAACTCATGAACCAAACGAGTCGAACTATAAGTAACTCAAGTTCAGCTCATTTAATTAAGGAACTTAATATTCAGCTCAAGTTCAGCTCATTAGGTTCATGAACCAAATTCAACGGACTAATTGTCGAGTCGAATTTCGAGCTATATTCGAGTTGGTTCGGTTCATTGCCAGTCCTACTCTTATCTAAACCTTCAGAACATAAACTTCACTCTCCTTCATCTCTTCTTCTTCTCAATCGCTTATTCTCCCAAAATCGAAACATACTTCATTAATAGCTATCACTTCTTCCCAATTTGTATTATACCTTCGAAATCCGCTTTTGGGTGCTGTCCTTTTTTTTTCGGTAGAAATTTCACAGATTTGTGATTACATCTGATTTGTTTGTGATTGTATAGAAATCTGATTTGTTTGTGATTCTAATGTTTTTGTTCTTTATTGTTTCAATTTTTGTTTACAGTAAGGGTCTTCAATCATCTGCTTTACCATACACAAGATGTAATTTTTCTCTTACACATTAACCTTTTTTGTATTACTTTTTTTTATCGTTTTTTTATATGTCAAAAAAAAGAGGTGCAACCCAAAAATTTATGATTAAGTTTTGTTTGAATTGTGATTATCATTGTACAGCGAGCTTAACCGATAGGACCTAAGGCAGAGGATAAAAAAACTCAATCGATGTATATTAAATTCTGAATGTTTTCTTTTCATATTATTGGGATTTTGTCCCTCTTATTTATTTGGCCTTCAGCGTGAGTTAATTCACGCAGAAGCTTCCGAGCGTGAGTTAAGCCACGCATGAATATTTTCGTCTTTTTCTTTGAGAGGGAGCAAATTTGTTTGTGAGAAGAGCAATTTTCATAAATTATTGAGTTATCAGCAGGGCAGACAACCCAAGGGCTTAAAAAAATAAATCCAAATTAGGCCTAAAAAAATTAGAGGTCCATTAAGCTAAACACAATATACTTTTTATTTTGAGGAAAAAAACACAATATACCTAAATTCTAATATTTTACTATTTCATCATCAATATCACCGCCGTTGAAGTTTTCTAAACTCTAATAGTCAACGATCATAAGTATCACCACAACATCACACCTTTGTTCGCATTATGGACCAATTATTACACGCCATATGACACACTAAAAGACAAAATTTTCAGAATTAAAATATTCCAAAGTTTTTGTATTAGTCGCTGCACTTAAGCACTTTTTGATATTGGTCTCTGTACATTGGTATTGGTCCATGAACCCTTAATTTTTTTTATTTTTATTTTTTTAATATCTACAAATGATATTATTAGGTTCATTATTGTTTTGTTCATTATTTTTATTGAGAATAATTCTAAAAAAATTATAAAAAAATAAAATAAAATAAATCCTTTTTAAAGAACGGTTAAGGTTTAATCGTATCACATCTTTCTCTAACATTCACCAATATGAATTCTTCGATAACGGAAAATCACCATTAAAGTTTAAATCACCATTATCTATGCAATTTAATAAAAATTTGAATGATGATAATCCCATAAATGACCATGATAGTGTTCTTGATGTCTCATATGTTGATGTAAGCATCGATGACCACTTCATCTCTCCTTTAGATATCCATGATCCTAGAAATTAGGGTATTTTTGATGCTAAAATGAGACACATTTTAATTAAAAAAGGGCCTACTAGGGAATTGAATATCACATTTCATATAGACGGTCTCTCTAGGCATTTTTCATATTCTTATTTTTCTATAGACAATGTTAAATTCTTGAGTTTGTCAAAGCCGCAAATTTTATTCAAATGTTTCAATTTCTTATTGAATTCTCATAACTATGTCGGTGAGTACTACATCTGCAAAAAGAATTTTTTTCGAAGTTAAAATTGTTCAAAAACTACTTGAGATCGTCAATGTCACAAGAAAAGTTAAAGCTCTAGCCATTTTATGCATTGAGAAAGATATGATAGAACATATTGATGTAGAAACAATTGTTAGTGACTTTTGCATCTAGAAATTCTTGTAGGAATTGTTTGTATGAGGAGTTGGATATTCTCGTAGGTATTGTTTTTTGTATGAAGTGTGATGTTTTTATTAGATTATTTAACGTAATAAAAAAGTATTATCTTCAAGTAAATGACTTTTACACTTTTGGAATTCATTTTTTTAAAATTGCTTATTAGTTAGGGCCCAAATTTCTTATTTGTCTAGGGCACCAAAATCTCAGAAACAGGTTTGACTACATGATCAACAAACATTTCAAAATAAACCTCTATAAGCTCCAGAATCAAACATGTGCTACAATTCCAGATCAAAACTGGAAATTAGATGATAAAATGAAATTAAAAAAAAATTCTCCTAGAAGAAAACAATATCACAACTTTATGTTGACAATAGTTAACTCCAAGTGAAAGATCTCCGCCTCCTCATTTTAAAGCCTCACTCTTGCTTAACGTTTGAGCCATTTAATCCACCACCTGGTGGTCTCTGCATATAAGAAAAGTTTCAAAAAAAAAATTGGTCCTATTTATAAGAAAATTTCACAACTTTTTAGGTGTAATTATTGCTTAAAAGACTTTTTTACCCCTTATTTAATGCTTGTCTTTTTAATATTAGTGGATCTATTTAATGTTTCATAATTTTAATGAGGGTATATTTTTAAAAATATTCAAAAAGTTACACTAATTAATGACTGCATTGATTTTAGATTTTTTTTTTGTTTTTCTTCTTATAATAAAGACCGGAGGGAGTAGTATAGTATGGTAGAAAAAGAATCATTAATGATGCATTGATATAATAAAATACAAATACTTTTTCCAAATTGAAGTAGTAAATTGCATCCCAATTAACGAAAGTTGACTCAGTTTATAAGAAATTGACTCATTCGTAAGATTATGAGTTTAATTCGTAAATATTTCTGTAAGTTTTTCTTTTTTGACAAAAAGTATCTCCGTAAGTGTTATTGAACCAGGAGACATTTCCTAACCCTAGTAAGTCTCAAAGACCAACTCACATAAACTCTGTAATAGCAAAAAAAATAAAAACATACTCCTTTAATATTTTAATGTTTTCCATATATATATATATAGGTGACAACTTGGGTACCCATCAATAAAAGGTGGGTAACACAACCCATGCTGAGTTGGCACCAATCAAAATTATTTGTTTGTTTTCTATTATTTTTAATGTTATATAAATACATTATTTTGATTGGGCCAACTCAACATGGGTAGTATTACCCACCTTTTATTGATGGGTAAACAAGAATTTCCCATATATATATATATAATTGCTACCCCGTGAGAACGCATAGGTACCTACACTAGTTTTAATAGTTGTATTCAGTGTTTTAAAAATCAAACCGGACATCGATCCGACAAAGTTCAACCGGTTCGATCGTTCGATCCGATCCAATTTTTAAAATACTGTTGTACTAGGACTGATGCGTGACATCTGTATTGCAACCATTTGGAAAGAGCATTATAAGGTGACTTAATGGTTTATGTTTTTTATTACGAATCAATCAAATATGATTGAGCTTCTTAAAAAAGAATGAAAATATGATTGAGATCATTGATACGTTTAACAAATTTGGTGGAATAAAGGGAGAGATATGGTGATAATAAATCTCTACAAATTTTTCCTTCAAAAGAAAAATCTTTACGAATTCGAAAAGTATACATTAATTCAGGTTATTGTATAGTTAAGGGCTAAAAAAGTTTGGTCAATTGTACTTAAAAAAAGTTTGGTCATTGTTTTTTTTTTTTTTTGACCGGAAATGTTGGTGAGGAGAACAATATTGAATGAATAGTACTGAATGCTTTCTTTCCATTTTATGAGGACTAATAAGAAAATTAGAATATATGTAAATAAATATTTAATATTGAATGAATACTGAATGGTTTCTTTTGCATTTTTATCCCTTCATACGTCTCTATAAATAGTGAGCCAATTGGAACATTAGCTCATACCAACTCCAATAATCAGTAATTCATCCAATAATAAGATGAAGATTATTCAGATATTTTTTCTTTTCACTTTTTTTTCATTTACTATTTCTCAAGCTTCCGTCAATGATTTTTGTGTTGCAGATTTAAAGGCTCCAAACACAAATTCTGGTTATCCCTGCAAACCCCTTGCAAGCATTACATCGGACGATTTCGTCTTTCATGGCCTCGTCGCTGGAAACACCAACAATACTTTCAAACTTGGAGCCACCCTTGCAAGTGTAACCAATTTTCCAGCCCTTAACGGACTTGGAATCTCAGCGATGCGGGTAGACATAGACGAAGGCGGATCAGCTCCAATGCATACTCATCCTGATGCTACCGAATTAATTATAGTAGTTCAAGGTGAGTTTACCGCTGGATTTGTGACACCTACTTCATTGTATTCCAAGGTATTGAAACCAGGTGATCTTTTTGTTATTCCACAAGGGATGTTGCATTTTGCCCTTAATTCTGGTAAAGGAGAAGCTACCGCTTTTGTTGCTTTTAGTAGTGAAAATCCTACCGCTCACTTACTAGATTTTCTTTTGTTTGCCAATAAATTGCCTTCTAATATAGTTGCACAAACTACTCTCCTTGATCTTGATCAAGTGAAGAAGTTAAAGGCTCATTTTGGTGGAAGCGGGTAAGAATATGAGGATTTAGTTTTTATTTTTATGTTCTAGCCATAGCAAATATCAAGATACTATATGGTTTGATGATTTAGCAATGAAATAATAATTTGAGTCATCCCTCTCCCTCTCTCTCTCATATCCTAATTCTAAGGGGAATGCCTAAGGAGAAAAACATCTACATTAGAATAGAATTAGAGATCAAATGAGCAAGACCTCAATATTAGAATTTAATTAATTAAATCAGTTGAATTATGATTGAACTAAATGACTAATAAATAAATAGAAAAAGAAATTTGTGAGATAAAAATCCACCGACAAATTGGGTAATTCTTGTATTTTTTTTTAACGTACAGAAAATTGGGCAACAATATAATATGTTTAGTTAAGAAAAAAAATTGAAATCTGAAAGAATTAGACATTATTCAATTGGGATTTAATCTAATTCAAAATGACTTGGACTAGTCTATGATGATTCAAATAAGATAAAGTCCTCTAACAAATTGGGCAATTCTCGATTTAATTGGTTAAACCTACTAATTTAGGTCCCGTTTGGTTTGAGCTTATGAAAAATAGTTTATGTAAATAAATTAGCTTTTATTTTAATTTATAAGCTCTCACTAACAAAAATTGTATCTTCATAATCTGTTTTTTCATAAATTACCTTAAAAACTTATAAATAATACATAAAAACTTATTTATTTGCATAAGTTGTTTTATATAAGCTCTAAAATAAGCTAATTCAAACGGGTCCTTAGTCCAATATTTTAAAAACTAAAATCTTTAATACAAATCGGAACTTCGTCATAATTTTGTAGAATATATTAAAATTACAAAGCAAGCATGTTCTACTTCCTCTGTTCTTTTTTAAGTGTCGTTTTAGAATATTAACATCAAATTAGTGAAGTGTATTTTTGCACATTTTCTTACTATTATACCCTCATTTTAATTCAACAATAAATTCCTATTTTTTTTCAAACACTTTCTCTTTTCAATACATTTAATATGTTGTCTTTCTCTCGTAGCAAACAATTGTAATTTTTAACAATTACTGCTCATCTTATTTATAAAATTTTAACTCTTCATGGAACCATTAGTATAGATAGTAAAATTTTGTTTAAATTTGAAGATAACAAGAAACAAACTTTGTTGTAAAAAAAAACAAACAAACTTTGTTTAAAAAAACAAACTTTAGTTTTCTAAACATATAATATTAATTAGTTTTATTGAAAAAGATAAGGGTAATTGACAAAGGGTATAATTGACAAATTGTACCCTTAAAATATCAAAACGACAATTAAATAGAAACTTTAAATCCGCAATCAAACGACACTTAAAAAGGAATGGATGAAGTAAATTCTAAGACCTCTCATCCCTCCTAGAAACAAATTGCTGACATGTCCTACTCGTAAACCCTTTCAACGTGAAATACTTCCACAAAATAAAAATCCCCTCCGGTCAAGTTTTTTCTTTGAACATCCCTCTCTGGTCTATTGCAATAAAACAATGCTATCAGTAACTTTAATTTCATATTCCCATTTGGAGATTTAAAGGTACAATAAAAAAAATCAAAAATGAAATATAAAAAAAATTAAAAAACATTCTTGATTTTTTTTGTGGATATAAAAATTCTTTCTTTGTATCATTAACAACAAAATTGTTCCCTATAAGGTTAGTTGATAGAGACATTGCATTGTATATGCAGACGCAAAATTTCCTACTTATTCACCTTATTGACGGTAGAAAATTTCCTATTGAGGTTGGCTCGTCTCCATGAAAAGAAACATCAGGATCTTCTCTGATTGACCTGCAACAGTCCTCCGTCGTGGTCCTAACCATGGGAAGTCATTCAGAGCCTTCAGCGTCGCGTCCAATGGAGTCATTGCTTACTACACCTCCATCAAAGCCTCGATTTGCTATCTCTCAGAGACCAAGTTGGCAGAAAGGTGAGAGAAGGGGTTGTGTTTTAACTATGACGAACACTTCTCTCGCCATCATTGATGCAAGGCTCGTTTAGTAGGCAATGAACTTCATTAGCACACAAGTATGGGGGAAGTTCATTGAACTTCATTCAGGCCGATATGGCTCACTCCTTGGGTCTCACACACAACCCATCTCCCACATTGAAGGTCTTAGTAGGCAATGGTGATGAATTAATTAGCACATAGGTATTCAAGGGGGTGCAATTAGAATCTCAGGGCCATGTTTTTGTTATGGATTTGTATGTGATCAATCTTAGTGGGCTAGATGTGGTATTGGGTACTCCATGGCTTAAGAGTCTGGGACCAGTAGTAATGGACTATAACTCTTTAGTCATGAAATTCTCCAGATATTATTGAAAATTGCTTTATACACATCAAGCAAAGCTAAAACACACCAGAAAATTACATTTTTACCCCGGCGGCAGCTAACTGCCGATGGGATGATCCGACGGCAGTTAACTGTCGCCGCGTTTGAATCCATCGGCAGTTAACTGCCGTTGCGTTCTTGATGTTGCTGATTACAGTAACCTACTCTATACTGTTCCATCAACTTCCTTTTTCCATATTTCCTCTTCCATCTAAATCCTCAAATCCAAATTTTTTTCTACCCAAATCTGTTCAAAAATCATTGAAGCAGCAATACTAGAAGGATTCAACACACATTTGACGTGAAGAAACAGGTAATGCATCATTTAATCCGTTTTTTTGCTGATTTTTCTGTATATTTTCATGAAAACCTGACATGGGGCTAGCGGCAGTTAAGTGCCGCTGTATGGGGCCATCGGCAACTAAATGCCGATGCAGCGGCAGCTAGGTGCCGATGGGAAACTTCAAAAAACAGGCTTACTGCCTATTTTTTTGATTTTTTTTTTGGTTTTTTTTTTACTTTTTTTAGGTTTAATTAATATTGATGTTATTGCAATTGTAAGTTATTTATTCATAGTTATTTGTTGTTTATTTATAGTTATGGATGAAAATGCGGATGATGATCCGGTCGAGACAAAACCTATTTTTGTCAATAATTCCGGAAATGTCATACCGCCTAAGGTTGAAGCTTCTGTCCATGTTGAAGCTTCATTATATGTTGCTCCGGTGTTGTCCCTCTTGAGGCCAACGAAGTTGACACGGCTCATTTTTTTTCAAGCGAAATTAAATGGAAAGATAGAGATGACTTGCTTAATTGGGTACGTCGTCAAGCAAATAAGGCGGGATTTACAATTGTTATACGTAGATCCAATTTGATCAATCCAATGTTGCAACTAATTTGTGAAAGGCGTGGCGACCACAAAGTGCCGAAAAAAAGATTGAAGCATGAGGCAACGGGTTCAAGAAAATGTGGGTGTAATTTCATGGTTCGTGGATATCTTAGTAGGGAAACAAATGATTGGAGATTGAGCATTCTTAACGGAGTTCACAACCATGAGATGGAGCCAAGTTTAGAAGGACACATGCTTGCGGGTAGATTAAGGGAGGATGACAAGAAGATTGTACGTGACTTGACCAAGAGTTTGGTGCTACCAAAAAATATTTTGATAAATTTGAAGACAAAAAGACAAGATTGCATGACAAATATCAAGTAAGTCTACAATGAACGTCAAAAAATATTCAAGTCAAACAGAGGTAACAAGACTGATATGCAGTATCTAATCTCAAAGTTGGAGGAGCACAACTATGTCTATTTCATCAGAACACAAAGTGAGAGTATTATTCAAGACATATTTTGGGCTCATCCAACATCGGTTAAGTTGTTTAACAATTTTCCAACAGTTTTGGTTATGGACTCCACCTATAAAACCAACATGTACAAAATGCCATTGTTTGAGATAGTTGGGGTCACCTCGACCGATTTGACGTATTCTGTTGGTTTTGGATTTTTGACATCTGAGAAAGAGGATAATTTTACTTGGGTTTTACAGATGTTGGTCAAACTTCTTAACTCAAAGATTAATATGCCTTCAGTGGTTGTGACTGACAGAGATACGACTTTGATGAATGTGGTAGCAACTGTTCTCCCTGAAACTAGTGCAATACTTTGTTATTTTCATGTTGGTAAAAATGTTAGAGCAAAGTGCATCACTGACTGTAGAGTGAAACCGAATGATGGGAAAGAGGTGAAGCCAAGTGACATAGTTAACAAGGTAATGAGAGCTTGGGATGTTGTTGTTGAATCACCTACGCAAGAATTATATGCAAGTGCGTTAATGGAATTCAAAAATGTTTGTAAAGATTTTCCAAAGTTTCTTACTTATGTCGAGAGCACCGTATTGGATGTTGTGAAGGAGAAAATAGTGAGGGCATGGACAGACAGTGTCTTGCATCTTGGCTGCAGAACCACCAACCGAGTTGAGGGGGCTCATGGTAAACTGAAGAAATATTTGAGCAATAGTGTAGGTGATTTTGGTACTTGTTGGGAGAAAATACATGATATGTTGGTGATCGAGTTAACTGAGATAAACATCATTTGGGAGGAGTTGTACTGTATTAGAACATAGATACAAAGACGTCATTTTGTACTCTGGGTTGGCTGGTTATGTGTCTAGGACTGCTTTGAGCTTTATTTTTGATGAAGAAAGACGTTCCAAGGAAACCTTGTGCATGGACAAAGAAATTTGTGGTTGTGTGATAAGGACATCGTATGGGCTACCTTGTGCATGCACTATTGCTGTAAAAATCCGTGACAACAAGCCTATTCGATTGGATGAGATACACCGTCATTGGCAAAGGTTATGTATGGGTGAAGAAAGTAATGAAGATGGTTTTTCTGTCTAGGAGGAGTGGAATGGTATTCAAGAACGTCTCAAGAAGGTTCCTTATCAAAACAAACTAGAAATCAAAGAGGTGTTGCGTCAGTTGGCATTTCCAGAATCCACAATGGTTTCTCCTCCTCCAAGAAAAGTACCAACCAAGGGAGCGCCGAAAAAAGTGAGGTGTAAAGCAAATGAGGCATCGACAAGTCGAATCCCTTCTTATCGGGAGCGTGTTGATTCGCAATTTCCGGATAGTCAATCGTCGCAAACTATGTCATCATTTCCTAAAAGAAAGGGTGCTCGTATTGGCAAATCTTCACGTTCCCCACTTCCACCACCTACTCGATTTCCTAAGCTTAGCCCGGTTCCAAAGCCTACTCCGGTTCATGGTGTGTTTGATGTTTTGAGCCCTATTGACTATATGCCAAAATTCATTGTTCCATTTATTGAAAAAATTGTGGATGTTAAAGGCGATGGAAATTGTGGTTTTCGGGCTATAGCTGAGCTCTTGGGTTTCACCGAAGAAAGTCATGTCATGGTTCGTAGACATCTTATTCAAGAGTTGAAAGATCATAGAAATGATTATGTGCGGGTATTTACGAGTGAGGATCGTTTTAACTACATCTTAAATGGCTTGCATCCTCCCTCAAATAGTGGTGGTATTTCACTTGTAGATAAGTGGTTGACTTTTCCCGACATGGGTCACATCGTTGCAACTTATTACAATAGAGTTGTAGTGGAGTTGACAAGTCACGAAATCGGAAATTCGGAATCCTTTTTCCCACTTATAGGGGTGCCACCGCTTAAGCAAAAAAACCCATCATGTGCCTAGGATTAATTCCCAACCATT
Source organism: Medicago ruthenica (assembly GCA_018208015.1). Lineage (NCBI taxonomy): Eukaryota > Viridiplantae > Streptophyta > Magnoliopsida > Fabales > Fabaceae > Medicago > Medicago ruthenica. The sequence continues at coordinate 93,271,441 of CM031377.1, read as the reverse complement.
TTGTTATTGTTTTTTTGAAAGATGGTTGTCCACTACCTCCATCATCTACGGAGTGGAACATACACAGAAGTGAAGAGGCATCGGCTTGTGAATTTGAGTTTTTGGATCAACAAGCTAGGTTCTGAGACCTAATGAACATTGAGAAAAGAGAGAATCCGCTCCCACCAAAAAAGTCAAACCAAGCCAATCCAATTGTGTGTGACACTCCTGAAAAAGCAAAGCAAGAATTTCAAGTTATTGCGGAAGATGAAGATGGTTCAAATTGACTTGATGCGATATGACTGATTTTTTGTTTTTGTCGGTGTTCATCCTTTTTTTTGGTCGATATTACACCGACATATTTTTTGTTGTCGATATTGTAACGTCAATTTTTTGTGGCCCATATTAATATATATAAATATATAACTTTTATGTGGTCGAATATGCACCTGCTTTGTTATTGGTTATAATGTTTCCGCATTTGATATATTTATTGGTTATTACGTTTAATTTAATATTATTCTGATGTTTGATATTTCATAAACTTTTGTGAAGTTAAACATGTCTGAGGTTGCACAAATTGAAGTTCATGTCCGGTACTTTGCTTTCAAAAAAACAATTAAGGTTTTTCTAACTCCGACCGACACTATGGATGAGTTGAAGGCACAACTTAACAATTATTTTCTCCATGTTGGTGAAAATCATCATACATGTCATGTATTTGCTCAGATGTCAATTTATGACCTGGGGGCAGATAAAGATGAAGACATGTGGAAAACGGTTTATTGGCCTCGGCTTATTCGTGACGATAGTGACGTTGGATTTATGTTTAGGCATTTTGTTGAAAATAATGTATTATATCTTTGTGTTCGTTCCAACTGTATGTGCAACGAATGTCGGTAGAGATTTCATGTAATATTATGTAATGTGTTGTTGAATGTCAAACATTGTTTATGTTTTTGGTGAATTTCAAACATTCGTGTAATTTTAACGAAATGTCGAATTGATTTTATTTTGGTCAATTGCAAAAGATTATGTAATGTTCTTGCTTTATGAATGATTATAATTGATGTATGATTTGTACTGCCTTTGGAATTGCTGTTTTGGATTACAGGTAATAAATCGGCCGAAAAATGGCTTGCTTGCAAATATAGCAGGTTCTGTTCTGCATAATTGCCCGCAGCAGCAGTTAACTGCCGATGCACCATCCCAGCGGCAGTTAATTGCCGCCGGGGTAAAACCGTCATTTACTGGTGTGTTTTAGCCTTCTTTGAAGTGGGAAAAGCATTCATCGATATTATTTCCTTGAAGGATGAAACTGGTCCCATTCCTACATCCATATCCTATTTCCAACTCAAAAAAATAATCCAACATGAACCTTTAACCCAACTATTGTCCCTCCATATCCATGAGCCAAAAATTGATCCCTTTCACCTAAACTCGCCTCCTACTTCACCCAGACACCCTAACCCATCAATCCAATCCCTCCTCACCATTTTTTCAAGAAGCTGGCATTGAATTCAGTTAAGTTGTGAGTAAGTCCCAAGGGAAAACAACATTTCGTGACCCAATGGCCAAAGTACCTATTGAGATGTGCCAAGTTAAGAGAACTAGTGTCAAGCCCAAATGGTTGAAAGACTATGTAACTAAGGGACAAGAAGTGACTCACTCAATTAAGGAATAATCAACTATCTCTATCCTTCTAGTTTGTTAGGAATTATGTTAGATTATTATTGTAGAAGCATATTTTAAGCTATATATAAGCTTGTACTTGTCACTTGAGAATTTATCAAAGAAATATTTCAGTTCATCTTCTCTTAGTTCTTAGAAGGTTATCCTTGTCCTTTAACTCGGGGAACTTTTACCCATCATCTCATCCCTCCTTGATACAAATGATTGACATGTCCTGCTCTAAAAAAAACGGAGTATGTGTGTTTGTGTAAGTTGTATAATAGAGGGTACGGTTGAAAAAACTAATTAAGACTATGAACCAGTTTAGATTAACTTATTTGAACTTATCTTATAACATAAGTTTCATGAGATAGTTTGGGAGAATTTATGAAAATAGTTTATGACGATTTTCATATGCTTTTTTCAATTTATGTCATAAGATCTTCAATATAGCTTATAAAAACACACAAAAATAATTTAACATTATTTTCTATTTTGCTACAAAAATAGCTAATGCATAAGCGCTTCTTATGATAAGCGCTTGAGCTATCAGCTGAAAATAAGTTGTTTATCCAAACAAACCCTGTATTAAGAATTAAATATCACAAATTATGAGATAATTTATTTTCTTTCGGATGCAATAGTCCTTATAGTCCTTATAAGACAAATGAAGCATATTTAGAAAATATGCCAACAACATTACCCATCAACAGAAGGAGTGTAAATAAAAAATTCTTTAAAAAATTCTCAATAGAAGAACTCGTTTTCCATGTCAGTTTTTTATTTTTTTCTCTCCCCTCGTTATCCCTCAATTCCAATAAGATTTAATCTAAAGTTCCATTGAAAACCCACTTATTAAAATATGTAATAATGGAAATATATATGTGTGTGTGTATATATTGCAACTTTAGCTAAAAAAAAAACTCATCATAATTTCTCATTGGCCATATTACGTTGAAGAGTGGTAAAGACTAGCAAGATCTTTTTAAATTGAAGAAGATTTTGATTGATGTATTTTTATATAAAAACACTTATTTTTTATATAAAAGATTATGTCTAATGCTAACACATTCACAACTAATGCATAGCATGTTTTCTGTCTCGGATCTACTCTGTAAAGTGAGCGTGGACCATGTTGAGGACGGTGTTGGTGGCCCTACTTCAACTCGGTTTGATAAATTCATTATACAACCTTGTCCTTTTTTGTTTACGAACAGCCACAACCGTTTCTTTACTAAGACAGCATAATATAGGTTTACACGTAAAAGATGGTGTTTCAAATCAAGACAGAAAAGATGTTATAGCTCAAAGAATATTTTTAAAAGAACTTGTGTTATTAAATATGGCATTCATATAAGAAATGAAAGAAGTTTTTTGAACTATTTGTATTGATGAAAAAAGTTAGTTTACCTTCTAATATGGTAATTACATCTATCTATATATAGATAAAGTGATGATACGTTGACCATCATAGGTGGTACACACATCTTCTACCACCACACATAAATGTGACACGTGGTCATGTTGCATTCATCACCCCACTTAACACTCTCTTTCACATGAGGTAAAACTACTAAAATATCATTTCACATGAGGTGTATAATGGATGTAGGGAAAAAAGAATGTCAACATAACATTATTAATATAGATATCAATCATATCACTATACACCAACTTTTACTATCTAACCAACACTAACTTATATTTAACTCCGTATCTTCAAGAATTTATATTTGCCTCACTATAAGGACATTGTAGGGGATCGAATCCAAAACCTTCGAATCCAATACTTGTCTTTTAACATTAATGAAGAATCAAACATTATAAAATGAATCTAATTTAAAGACGAATTATAGAAAGAGATATTTTCACAAAAAGGTATGAATGGATAGAAGGGTTCAAAGTCTAATCTACTTCCTTCTTTTGGTTTGCCATTTTAAGAGATCAAAAAAATTCTCAATTACCCTTTACATTTGAAGACAAAAAGAATATGAGTCTGTTTGACAAGGCACAAAAACAAGCTTATGTCTTATCGCTTATAGCCTATAAGCTTGTCTGGCAAAAAAGACCTGTTTGGTAACAGTCTTTTCGTCAGGAGCTTATAGCTTATTTCAGGAGCTTATAGCTTATTTTTCAGACGATATTTCGAGTATGTTTGGCAAGACACAAAAACAAGCTTATGTCTTATAGCTTATAAGCTTGTCTGGCAAAAAAAGACATGTTTGGTAACAATCTTTTCGTCAGGAACTTATAGCTTATTTCAGGAGCTTAAAGCTTATTTTTCAAACGCTATTTCAAGTAGCGTTTGAGCTTATAGCTTATTGTTTTTTCTTCCTCTTTTACCCTTACTATTTTATTTAAATACCAATTTTACCCCTTATGTTTTATTATAATTTAAAATAAAAAATAAATGTATTAAATACAGGGAATACCAGTTTTACCCCTCATGATGAACTTCCGGATATTGTTGATGGTAATCAATGTAGTGAAAGACGAGAGGGGAGATCAGGGAGATCAACAAAGACAAATGAAATTCGTAACAATATTGCTGCTTTATTATAGAATATTAGACGATAGACTTATTTTTATTATTATTTTGGATTAATATAATTGTAGTTAAGATTATCTTAATTCGTACTTAAATGACAATGATATTGTTGTTGTTGTTGTTGTTGTTATTATTATTATTATTATTGTATGTTGTTCTTGTCTTCATAAAAAATTGAATGATATAAAAATGTCCTTTTATGTCATTTTACATCTATCAGTTAGTTGAACCGCTAATTTTACCAAATCCTTCAATTAGCTTATCAGTCATAAGTCATCAGTCATCAGCTATAAGCTATCAGTTATCAGCCATCATTCATCAGTCATGCTATAAGCTATCAGCTAGCTTATCAGCTATCCGTTGTTTTTGCCAAACAGACAGTAGCGTTTGAGCTTATAGCTTATTGTTTTTTCTTCCTCTTTTACCCTTACTATTTTATTTAAATATCAGTTTTTCCCCTTATGTTTTATTATAATTTAAAATAAAAAATAAATGTATTAAATATAGGGAATACCAACGATCATGCAAAGAGAGATAAAAATGGGTTCTACTGCTTCTTCATTCTCTTTGTATCGTCATTCTCCTTCTCCACCATTCCTCCATTGTTTCTTCTCCTTTCTTCATCCAGGTTTGCGATTTTTCCTCATGATGAACTTCCGAATATTGTTGATGGTAATCAATGTAGTGAAAGACCAGAGGGGAGATCAGGGAGATCAATAAAGACAAAGGAAATTCGTAACAATATTGCTGCTTTATTATGGAATATTAGGCGATAGACTTATTTTTATTATTATTTTGGATTAATATAATTGTAGTTAATATTATCTTAATTCGTACTTAAATGACAATGATATTGTTGTTGTTGTTGTTATTATTATTATTATTATTATTATTATTATTATTATTATTAATGTATGTTGTTCTTGTCTTCATTAAAAATTGAATGATATAAAAATGTCCTTTTATGTCATTTTACATCTATCAGCTATTTGAACCGTTAATTTTACGAAACACTTCAATTAGCTTATCAGCCATAAGTCATCAGTCATCAGCTATAAACTATCAGCTATCAGTCATCAGTCATCAGTCATAAGCTATAAGCTATCAGTTATCCGCTATTTTTGCCAAAAAGGCCCTACACATAAAACACACACGTTATGCCTTGATTGTAGGCCATAATAAATGCATATTCTTTTGACAGCTACACTATTAGATTGCCTTTGGAAATTTTATATGTGGAATAATTTGTATTAGATGGAGAAGTTGGAGAATGTGGTTACCACGACAACAATATAGCAAACAAAGTAGGTGACACTTTCAAGACATATTATAGAATGTTAGAAAAAGTACAAAACTTTTCTATTACATTTATTTTAGGTCCTGTTAAAAAAAATCATCAGAGAATATATCATGAAAATTTTTCAAAATACATTTTAAAAAGAGATTGAAGGGTTCCTTTAATATGGACTAAAAAAAGTCTAAAGTAGACCTCCATAATTTTTAGTAAAATACTATAACTCTTTCTTTTTATTTATTTACAAAATATACTATTGTACTACCTTTAAAAAAATATTTACTACTTTACTAAAGATAGTAGAGGGTCCTCCTTTAAACTTTTCTTTTAGGTTCATCATATTAGAGGAACTCTAAATTGAATAACATTAAAAGATTATAAAATATTTCCCAAAAAAACTGTTTTTGATATGTTTCCATATACACATTCTACTTTTTTGTAAAAAGTTAAATAAATTAATTTTTATCTTCTCTCTTTTATAATTAAAAAGGAAAAAAATATTTTTTTTTACAAGAAAAAGGAAAAAACTATTATCAATTCTGATTCCAGCCACAAAATTGAAAATATACCAATTAGCCTATGTGTACCAATTAAATAAATACATTATTTCTAGTTAATTTTCATCTTTTCTCTATAATAATTAAAAAGGAAAAACTATCATTATCAATTCTGATTCTTGCCAGCTACATAGTAAAATTGAAAATGTGCCAATTAGTCTATATGTACCAATTAGCCATTTTACAAGGCAACAATTGAGTTGAGTATTCTCCAATATTTCAAATCAATCTATATATCATCATTGCATCTTAGAATTGTATCTCTAATAAAACTTCATTGAAAAGTGGAATCCATCTTCTTTTTTTTTTAGCAAAAGCATAAGTTTCTCACTTGAAAAAAAAAATATGAAGTTTGGGAAAGAATTTGTGTCACAAATGGTGCCAGAATGGCAAGAAACATACATGAATTACAACTCTCTTAAGTCTATTCTAAAAGACATGTCAAAGTTCAAAGAGAAAAATGAATCAGAAGCACCAATGGCATCAACTCCAAAAGGATCATTGAAGAGAAGGTTAACTCTCTATAGAGCTTTTAGTGGTCTTAATGGTAAAGAAAGAAGATCTTCAAGTAAGAATGAGGATGAAGTTATCCTTGTTCGTTCAGAAGGAGGTGAAGATTCAAAGGTGTTGTATCAAACCATGTTTTTAAAGCCTTCTGAAGAGGGAGCAGAAAGAGATCTTTTATTTTTCAAGAAACTTGATTTTGAGTTTAATAAAGTTAATGCATTTTATAAGAAGATGGTGAAGGAAGTTGTTGATGAAGCTGAAGAGTTAAGTAAACAAATGAACTTTCTTATTGCTTTTAGAATAAAGGTTGATAAGGTTGGGTTTGGAAATGTTGATAGCAATGGAATCTCATCTTCAACATCCATTATGCATCATGTAGATGATGCCAAACATGGTAAGGCATTGTCATATTCTGTTTTTTTTTTTTTTTTTTTATTTATATGGGCATGCATCTTAAGAATTCTATGCAATTCATGATATTGTTCTGAAAAGTACAGACACCGGACACGACGCTGACATTGGTGTGGTTTTAAATTGCTGTCTCGGTTAGGTTGTGAACCTTTATTCTTTCATATTGCAGCATAATGCGGAAAAATGTGGCCTACTAAATCAAAATTGCAGTGGCAATGCCATTGTGGAGACTTCAAAATCCACAATATTGCTGCTGCCTGCCGCAAATGCAGTTGACAACTGCAATTTAAAATCATGCCGGTAATAATTTAAGAAAATGAGAGTAATTGAAGGAAATCATATGTGTCAGTGTCGTATTGGTGTCATATAGTGACATGAACCGGGCACATCACTCATTGATATGAAGTGATATTTCAGAAATGAATTATATTATTAGGAGTTGTTGCAATCTAAGGGTTCTAATATCATTTTTGAAGGTCACTCACATCTACACATGGATGTGATTCATGAAGTTGAGATGAGCAATGAAAGTCATTTTAATGATGAAGATGGAAATTATGTGGCACAAACCAATTCCAAGTTTTCCATAGAGGAATTTAGACCAGCTTCTTTGGAGATCCTTGATCATGTGAAGATCAATGTGACCACTCCAGAAACTCCTGTATCAACCATAAAAGGGCTTCTCTTAAGTTCGAAATCTAACCATACATTTAGCAAGAAAGAACTTAGGAAGGCAGATGAGCAACTTAGCACAGCCTTAAAGGAATTCTATCATAAGCTTAGGCTTCTAAAAAGATACAGGTGACATGGCTTCTTCCTTCACTTTTTAACTTAGGGACTGCTTGGGCTGACTTATTTGAGCTTATCTACTAGTATAAGTACTTGTGAGACTATTTAAGAGTGCTTATGGAAACAACTGATGACAATTCTTCTGCTTATTTAACCAAACAGAACCTTAATAGTGATTTGATTATCTTCTGCAAGGCGAATATTTATGTTTGATTGATTGCAGCTTCTTAAACTTGCTAGCATTCTCAAAAATCATGAAGAAGTATGATAAGGTATCCTTTATAATTTGAATGATAATATTTTTTTGGTTTCAATTTTCTAAGTATTGTTTTATCTAACTATTAAACCGCTATAGGTCAGTTCAAGGAATGCATCAAAAGATTACTTAAAGATGGTGGATAGTTCTTATGTTGGAAGCTCGGATGAGGTTCAATCTTAACTAACATCATATTAACTTATATTTTCCATTAATCTATAGTTTTCTTCCAAACCTAAAATGCTGCATACTCCATCATGTATTGTAAAGGTTAATAGGCTCATGGAAAGGGTAGAACATGCCTTCATTAAGCACTTTGCAAATGGGAATCATAGAAAAGGAATGAACACATTGCGACCGACTGCGAAGAGGGAACGGCATCGAAAAACCTTCTTATTAGGTAAGGGCATGAACAATTGGTTAATTTTTTAATAATCTCAGCCATGGCTTTAAATTGCGATTGCCTTACGCTGAAAACCTTTATGTTGGGGTAAAATGTGGCCAATGTGTTCAAAACTATTGTTGTGATGTTGTTGCGGATGATACTTCAAAATCCGCAATATTGCAGTCGCAGTCACGGTTGCAGAATGCAATTTAAAACCACGAGCAAATCATAAGGTGCATTTATACTATGGTTAAAGTCGGTTAATCTTTTAACACATGTATGCAGTTTTTTATTCATTGATAACTGAATTTCCATTAATTCAATCTGTCTCAATATTATACTTAGATAGAATAAACTATGTCTCACTCTGACATTTAATCATTTGATTTCTCAGGACTATTAACTGGCTGCTCAATGGCTCTCATTGCAGCACTAGTTATACTCATACATGCAAGAGATATTCTTTATAGTGAAGGTAGAACTAAATATATGGAGAACATATTTCCACTTTATAGGTAAGTTAGAACTGTTCGTTTGAATTTTATCATGCAGTTACATGATTGTGTTTATGCACATATTTGCATACATGATAGAACCTATGACGCACTAACACAGACACCGGATAGGACACCAACACCAATAATAATTTGATTAAACGGACGGATTGAATATAATTCACATGCATGTGGCAGACACCAGACACACCTTCAATAAAAAGTGTGAGTGCTGCACGTAGAGCAGACTATAGTTTTTAGTTTACCATAAAAATGAAGTGATCGGATGGAGTTCCATTGGTTTGTAGACAACTTGACATCATACGCGCCTTCAATCTAAAGTATCGATTCTACATGATTAATGACCTTCAGTTTTATGCAGTCTCTTCGGATACATCGTCTTGCATATGATCATTTACTCTGTGAATGTATACTTCTGGAGGCGTTTTAAAATCAACTATCCATTTATATTTGGATTCAAGGAAGGAACAGAGTTAGGCTATAGAGAAGTATTTCTTCTCAGCTCTGGCCTTGCAGTACTCGCATTGGCCGCTGTTCTATCAAACCTAGATATGGAGATGGATCAAAGAACAAAAAGTTTCTCAGCATTAACAGAATCAGTGCCATTAGGCCTTGTCATTGTAAGTTACAAAATCATATCTATTTCAAATTTTAATCATCTTCTTCAGTATTTTCTCACTGATATACTTCAGGAAAGAAAAAGTCTGCCTATAAAGGAGTTGAACTCATTTAATGAGCTTCAGTTAAGGTCTAATTGTTTTGGAAAACTTGTGATAGAATCCTGACCGGAACAACCCTTGTCCAGACTTTACATACCTCCTGACTGAACTCCAGACGACCAGGATCCGCTTTCCCTCGGAAACAAAGGGTTTATGACCAAAATTTTGTTGGAATAATTCATGTATTAGTATATTGATCATTGTTTATAGCCAAAGTCTGTATGGATTGACTTACTTGAGCTTATCTGCTTGTAGAAACACTTATGAGACAGCTTATAAGTCGACTTATAGCTTGTATGAAAACGGTTTGACTTTATTTTATCCTTGGTTATAGAAATAGCTTATACACAAACTATTTATCCAAACAGTATACTTGAATGCTAATAAATTTGTATTACAGGTTGTGCTTGTCATAACATTTTGTCCCTTCAATATCATATATAAATCCAGCCGCTTCTTCCTTATTAAATGTGCATTTCGTTCTATTTGTGCTCCTCTCTACAAGGTAAACAAAGTGAAAATTTCAAACTTTTGCTCAAAACATAACTGAAAGTACTATTATTGATTCATGTTTCTGTTTTCAGGTCAATTTTCCTGATAATTTCTTGGCAGATCAGCTTACCAGCCAGGTTTAAAACCTTACATTATACTAAATTTTAATATTAGTGGGACTTGATGTATAACATTGTTTTAAAACCAGACCAAACTGGTCGGTTCAACTGGTTGAACAAGGGAACGGCCAGTTCGTTAGTTTAATTCTGATCATATTGTAGTTGGGTTGAATATGTTCAACCGCGATTTAAGTTTACAATGTTTTCCAACTAGACCTAACTCACTGGTTCAACTGGTTTTCATTATTTATCTTTCTTTATAACACATTTTTACTTTTTTATTTATATATTTATATTTATTTGCCATATGGTTGATCAGATCGGTTAAGTTTAGATATGCATTGACATATTTCACCTATATTCTGTTTAAGAACAATTACAAAGCTCTTTTTGTTAGGATTGACATGTTTTAATTCAATACCAATGGAATCTCAAGTGATTATAATTTGATGTAGATATTATTTTAAGCTAACACTAGCCTTTACTTTTGTGTTTAGGTACAAGCATTTAGAAGTTTGGAATTCTATGTTTGCTACTATTTCTGGGGGGATTTCAAGACCAGATCAAACAAGTGCAGTGAAAGTGATATCTATAAAACATTTTATTTAATTGTAGCCATCATTCCATTTTGGATCCGTTTTCTTCAGGTATGCATCTGTCCTTTAAGGAACTTTAGTCTTCCAATTTATTTATTTTTTGCTTAAAAGCACTTTGATTAACTCAAGCTTTTGGTCCTCCAAATTATAAATCAACGATTTTAGTCTCCTAATTTTCAAATGTATGACTTTTTCCATACCTATGCACTTTGATGCTGAACTTTGATGATATGATAAGTGTTATGCTTATGTTGCAACTCAGCTGATGATGGAATTCGAGTTCTCTCCTTTCAAGGATAGCACTCATTCATGCAACCAGAATATCAATGTTTGTTGGATCGAGACCAGATGGTCCAGATTATAGTGCCGATTTTGATATTTTTTTAAGTTAAAATACAAAGTTTGAAATCTTTATCGTCATAACTCAATCCAACGGTCAACGATGTGCTGACTACCTGAATTTGTCCAATTCTTGATTACAAGGAATCCAAATTCTTGATGATGTGACACTATCTAATATAGTTCATCCATTTATAATCTTTCCTATTAACATTACCGAATCTAACATAAAGCTTATCATTTTAAGTGCCTTAGAAGACTATTAATTGAAGAAAGAAATACAATGCATGGACTCAATGCACTAAAATACATCTCAACGGTAGTTGCACTTGCAATGAGGACTACTAATGAGTTTCACAAAGGAATGGTTTGGAAAATTCTTGCTGCAAGTTCTTCAAGCATTGCAACAATTGTTAATACTTATTGGGATATTATCATTGATTGGGGTTTGCTAAGAAGAAACTCAAGAAATCCATGGTTAAGAGATAAACTCTCTGTACCATACAAAAGTGTATATTTTCTTGCTATGGTAAGTTATTTTCTTGCATATATGTGTGCTCTTGCCTATTTATTTTTTATCGGCAAATGTTTGTATATCAATCGTTAGGCTTAATGCATTTTGGTCCACTTAACTTGGCTGAAATGCGATTTCAATCCCCCATTTCTAGACCCGGGTTTCTAAACTTAACTAGAACCTTGTTACAACATTTGTTTTCCAGTTTCATCTATCAATATGTAAACATGTTTTATGAAATCCACTGTTTCAAGTCTAAATCAGAATTATAAAAAATCGTCAAATGTAATTCCGCGTCATAAAAGTTAAGCCTAAAATTGGATTGTGAAAAAAAACTAAAACTTATGAAACAGGATACTAAAAGCACAGATTTTGAAATGGTAGGAGTAATATCATGTTTAAGTTTAAATAGAGGGAGTAAAAGTGCATCAAAGCCTAACTGTTATTAGTATTTTGTTTTGAACCCCAATCCTTTGGTGTTGTGATTAATGATTATGATTGAATGGTTTTTTAGGTGTTGAATGTTATACTTAGGCTAGCTTGGATGCAATCTGTTTTAGGCATTAAGGAAGCTCCTTTCCTTCATAGAACAGCTTTGACTGCTCTTGTAGCTTGCTTGGAGATCCTTCGTCGCGGCATTTGGAACTTTTTTAGGTATTTTTTAAACTAACTCAATCCTTTCTAGAATTTCAATTGGCCAAACTCCGTGATCAATGTGTTCTTGTGTGTTTTTATTTTATATGATATTCTAACAGTATCATATTGTTCTTGTCAGAAACGATAGGATCGAAGAGATGAAGATGAAATTCATAGGAGAAGTAGGCTTGATAGGTTGATACAAAGGAATAATCCTTGTAATTCATATTAAATTAGATTGCATATTAACAATAGAGTACAATAGTGAGAGATATTTATAGGGTGAGCTAGTCTAACCAACTCGTAACTACCTAACCAACTAATTATGGTTTATTCACTATAATAGTTCTCGTCTATTAAATATGAGTCTTGACAGTCGGATTATGAGATTCCTCTCTTTCTCTCATTTTCCTCGCACAATGAATAATACAATTCATCTCCTAAAAAATCTAAACGCGAATTCATCGTACTTCTATCAAAATCATACCAAATGTTTCAGGTTTGGAAGAATTAATCTCTAAAACATCACTTCAGTGTTAAATGAAGTGCTTTGAACTATTTTCTTTCATCAAGAGTTCGATAACAGAATGAATCATTTGTCTCCATGACAAGAATGAATCCTCCCAGTTAAAGAAAAAAGTGATGCTTGTGACAAATAAAGAACAACTTTAGCATTCTTACTTTATGGAATAATAAAAATAGCAAATATAACAAGGAAAATTTATGACAACTAGTATAACTATGTAAACATATGTTATAAATAAGCTTTCAATTCATGGCATTATAATTGTTGGTATCTCAAAATCTGTTACTAGTCTTATATAGTATTCAGTTATAACAGTTTCTTGCAGCATTCTGTCTGTTATATTCTGTTGCATTGGTTACTGGAAATAATTATTGCTACAATTGGTTAGTATTAAATATTAGGAATTGATGTTTTGACTTGAACAGGTTGGAGAATGAGCATTTGAACAATGTTGGAAACTATAGGGCATTCAAGTCAGTACCTCTTCCTTTCAATTATCAAGATGATGATGAAGACGGCTCAGATACATAGACAAACATATATAGGTTCAAGAATGGAGTATAGAAAGGGTGTTTGTCAAGAAATTAAACAGGCTTTCCCAATCAATTAATTATAGTTGTTTTGATATATTGAAAATTGGTCACTCTTGTAGTGACATTGATGTGTGAACAACACGGAGGTGCCACATTTTCGGTTAGAGTCTCACGTGATAGTCTCTAATAGTAAAAATTTAGTGATACTTACAATTTTGTGTACGAATATGCCATTTCACTCTAAATTATATGTAAAAAGAAAACTTGTCAATTATCAATTTGTAGCATTAAACTGAAACATGAAGAAAAATGGAACAAGAAAACATTGAAAGAAAAGTTGTGATACATGGAATGGACTTGCCTCTTATTAGTATATTTCAATAAGATCTCATGATGTGGTTCTATTTTGTGACTTTCGTCCAATATCACAAGCCATTTTCAATAAGATCTCATGCTTTGGTTCGTTCCTCTGTTACTGATTTTCATGTACAAGGAGGACTTCATGAACCCAACTTGGAGTTCCACATCAGAAGTCATGAACCCGGTGTGAGGATTTATATAGGATTGGAGAAGAAGAAGAAGAAGAAGAAGAAGAAGAAGAATAGAGTGAGGGAGTGGTTTGAGTTTCAATGTATCACAAAGTTGTGATATTCTTATTCATATATCAAGTATTTATACATCTCATATAAGAGATACAAGTTCTCAAAATGAGTAACAAACTACTTTATACATCTCATATAAGAGCTACAAGTTCTCAAAATGAGTAACAAACTACTCTAACTTCCAACTGTAAAAACAAAATTTTGAAGTTCCTATCACTATGTTACTTGTGCAGCAAGTAATCTCACAAACTTTATTATTACATTACTTGTGTCACAAGCAATCACTATATTTACTGAATTTTCTTCTATGTTGCTTTGACTGTACACAATCTTCCCATATCTTATCAGGTAATTGAATTTTTTGTAAGCAGTCACCAGCTTCTATCTTTGCATTTGATTCAAGTCTTTGAAATTCAAAGGACCAAGCCTATAGTGACATAACCATATCTCATCAGGTATTTGAATCTTCTATTCTTAGACATAGATTCCTTCAACACCAAGTTACCTTTTGCATCTATTACACTTAACATTCTATCTTCCATATTCATCTTGTAATTCTTTTCAAGCAATTGCCTTATGCTATGAAGATTACATTTCAGACCATGAATGTATAGAACATCAGAGATACGAGAGTGCTCACCATCTTTTCTTTGGATGGATACATCACATATCCTTTGATCAATCATAGTACTGTCATCTGCAAATTTGACTTTGTTATTCTGATTGTGCTTGATACTTGTGAACGAGTCCCTTCTTCCAATTATATGAGATAAGAACACAGTGTCAAAATACCATTTATCACCACAATCAGCATCTTCGTTTGTTATCACCATTATCTTCTTGCCTTGCAATTTTTGCCTCAGATTCATTTGAATCTTTCTTGAAGTAGCACTCATCATTAGCAAAGTGACAATATTTTTTACAATTGTAGCACTGGACATTATCTTTGTCAAATCATGTCTTGCCACCTCTTTCTATATTATTGTTTCCACCTCTATGATTTCCATTAAAACCACCACGATTTCTATTATTGTTCTTCTAATTTGAAGAACTGCTTTCACCTTGTGATCTCTGTCATTCTAATTATGATAGTTTCCTCTTCCTCAATTGCTTGACCATTTTCCCTTTTATTTCTTATCTTAATTGTTGCATTGTGCTTGCAAAGCAACTTCACTCTTTGATTTCTTAGAAACTCTTTCGTTCGTACACTGTTCATGAGCTTCCAAAGAACCCTGCAGTTCTTCCTTTGTGGTTGTAGCAAGATCTTTGGACTCCAACATAGTAATCACCACATTATCAAATCTTCTGACTCAAAATTGTTAGCATCCACACACTGATGAATGATGAACAAAGCCTTATAATCTTTCTTCTTTTCTTTGTGCGCAACTTTTTGTTCATTAGTAGCGTAATCCCCAATGACTTTTATCCCATTCTGCACGAAATCCCAAACATCTTGGAAACAAACACCACATTTGTTTGTTTGTACCAGTTATCGTAATTTTCCCATTAAGAATTGGAAGGTTTGCGGAAAAATTTCGATTTGTATGCGTCGCCATTGATGGATCTTTGCACTCAAAACCAGGCTCTTGATGGCAGATGTTGGAACTTGAACTATTCACTTAGTTCATTTCCCCACTCACTTTGATTTTGTTTTCTGTTATGGTTAACAGAAAAAGAAGAAGAAGAAAATAGAGAGGGAGAAGTTTTTGAGTTTCAATGTATCACATAGAGTTGTGATATTCTATCTCTATTAGAAACTCTATTATTACATTACTTGTGTCACAAGCAACCACATTATTTTAACTAAGCTATAAATTGAATTAACTAAAGAGTAACCACGACAACAACATAGCAAACAAAGTAGGTGACGCTTTCAAGACATATTGTAGAATGTTACGAAAATTACAGAACTTTCCTATTACATTTATTTTAGGTCCTGTAAAAAAAATAATTTAGCTAGCTATTTTTTAGTTACCTCTTGTGTTTCCCATTTTCATTTCTACCGACAAAATAAACACTAGAGAAGAATATCATGAAAGTTTTATTTTGAGAAGAATAATATCATGAAAGTTTTTAAAATATATTTTAAAAAGAGATTGAAGGGTTCATTTAATATGAACTACGAAAAAATAGTCTAAAGGTAGACCTTAGTCATCTAACTTAATATAAATGTTAAGCAGTCTGATGGAGCAATTTGCAACCCTAATCCCGCTCAAATTGATTAAAAACCTGACCTTAAATGACTTGCATTGTTGATAATAACTTTTCTGTTTTCGAAAAATAAATTTATGGTGCACTGTTCAGGCGCGCGGCTCTAGACAAATTAACATTTATTGACCGACAATTTCAACACACCTAATTCCTAATTCATCTGTTTCTCATCAATGTATTACAATACAACTAATTTCATTTTTTTGGTCAAACAGAATCGTTTCTCTTCTTTCTCATTTTCTCTTCATCGTTGCTCCTCTCTCTCTTAGTCTCTTTCATTCGCCGCTCTGTTGGAAATTTAGGTCTTAACAAACAGATTACATAAAACATGATCAATAATTATGAATCAATAGCGGAAGCAAACAAAAAAACATTGAACATGATTATGATAGGATCTACGACATGTTTGATTTATTAAGGATACAAATTAGGGATTAGGAATACCTGAATGAAGCTTTCATGGCAGCCCTCTCATCAACAAGGATAACCAAAGCGAGGAGATGATCTGAAACAAACGATAGAGTTAGCGGCGGCTGTTTGGTTCTTCCTCAACTGGTACCTTTATGCCTCAAGTTCTCTTCAGATGGGGAGAAGAGAGAGTTTTGCCGTGTACGGTGTATTGGGGACCATAGCCTCTTTTATATTGGATGACCATTAGGGTTTCCCATTATTCCGTTAATGGGCCATCCAGACATCCACTCATTGAGTCCATATCAACTAATTAAATATTTAATTAATTATCCAATTAGAAATCTAATAGCCTTATTACTTAATTTGATCACTAATCAATTAAGGCTCACAATTGATAAATAGCTAATATAATTATTATTACGATATTTGCCCACATAATGATATTGGAATATAATTAAATAATAAAATATTCCAACAATCTCCCACTTGGGCTACATATCTTAATAATTATACCAGAATTCTTTAGGCGCGCGTCTGAATGCTATTTATCTTTAGATTTCAACTCTACAATCTGGTCCACCTCATACATTAATAATGAGACCCCCGCGGCTATCGTCACTGACGTATAACGTGACGGAACCCCGACGACCACCATATCAATGCACTTGATGACATAGATCGATATGGATGAGTGACATGGAAATTTCATGTAATGTGATCTCTAAATCATGTCTATTTCCAGCTGGTCCAACTAAAAACTTTAGTGAGATCAAAACTGAAGATTTGCAAATTTAATATTTGCACAAACTGATAGAGAAATGGTTATAATAAACATAACCTCATGAACTTTATTTCTGCAGAAAATCATAACATAAAGTCTGTATCGATATCAAAACAGAAGTATATAACATAGAATAAAAGAGACTCCCACTAATCTAAGACATCCTTAATGACAGCAACCATATGAAAGACTTTATGTTTCATGTCTTTGATTAGTGGGTCACCTAGCATAAAGTTTGTCTCTAACGTTCTATCATTTAACAACAATAATTTATAAGGGGATGAACCTTATAAACTTTGTTATTAAATCATTATATGACTACATTATGTCACTATATAACTTAAATGGTTTTTCAATACCTTTTTACTATGCAACCAAGTGACATAAATACTTACAGTCATTTCCTGGGTTAGGATGTGTATTATATACACACATCCAAAAGTCAGAGTCTAACACATTAATGATCTCCAAATTGTCAGATCCCTGATGTGAGAATAAGCTCTCTTGTTCTCTTTAAAGAATCCTTATGGTCGCATTTTCAACAATTCAAACTTTGAATTGCTCAAATATCTGCCAAACAATCTTATTATATACGCTATTTCCAAATGCGTATAATAAAATCATACATAAAAATCCTATAGGAAAAGTGTAGGAAAATACTTAAATTTCTGAATTCATAAATTTCCTAATGGGCAATATTTGAGACTAAAAAGTCTCTCTCGGTGATTGAGGTCATCCAAAAAATTTATTAACTTTAATGCCAATTTATTTTCAACTTTACTGATATGACTCTTTTGTGATATCTGAATAATACCATGAGAAGAATCTCTAAGTATTGAAATGCCTAATACAAAAGAGGTGTCCCTAGGATCTTTCATCACTAACTTTTGTTAGAGATTTCCTTGGTTTCACATTACTAACATATATCATAGTTGACTAAATAAAATAAAATTGACACATTAAAATAGGAATATAAATTTACTCCCACTAAGCTTACTAAATCCACAACTCTACTTAATATTATCTCAAAACCAAATGAGACAATTACTTTATGAGAATTTGTGGTAACACTAAAGAGACAAATTTCTTAACTTATAAGTGGATTTCATGACTTTGCAAACCATCTACTTTGTATCAATTGACACAAAAGCTTTATTCCGTTGCACCATATTATATCATTAATGTCATCATTAAGAAACACTATATTGAAATCCATCTTATGCAGCTCCAAAATGATAATAAGCAAACTAGTATCATGACTGTCTTAATAGAGTATTTCAAATAGAATTTCTCTTATTAGTCAATTCTTTATGACACCAGATGCCCTAGTTCTTGAGGGTGTTGAGTTTGATCTATATGGATTAATAACTTCTTAACTTGATGGAGAGGAAGAACAATAATGTCCTCATGAGGATCCAAATGTACTATAATAATAGTAACTATATGAATTAGTTTAGAACTAAGTCTTCCTCATTCAATTTTGTTCTATTACCATATCTCTCCCCCAAACTCAATATCCTCAAGGAAACTTAACAATTTATGTCTCAAATTTCCTTAAGTTGTGGGACGAAAAACTTATAGTTTTCAAACCCTTAAACAATTATAGAATGTCACAAGTCATAACTGAATTGACTCTAATAACTAAACTTAAAAGGCACATTGAATCATCATTTGAAAATAAAACTAAAAATATCTTGATTTAATCAAAGAGAAATTAAAACAAAAATTAATTCAAATAATGATTCACCAAATCGTCTTTTAAATACAAAAATAAGCTAGTAACGACAATCTAAAATTAGTTTAAAATGAATAAGACAATCTTTATCGACTTTGTCCATTCTAAATTGATATATCTTTCAATATCATTGGGTATAAGTCAGTCAAGATTACCTTTCTTTATTTGCCCTTATCTTTTGAGGTATTTTCCGAATGAGCACTATTTTATTTTCTCTTGCTTCAGCTTTTCTTTATTTGCACACTTTATGAATTGATCCTTTAAAGGATCATTTCTAACTTTAACAGTTATAAACTTAATTGTGCAAAGAGAATACTAAATGTTGAATTTTCGAACAAGTCATATGATAGTCGAAATTACCGAATTTTCGAACAAGTCATCTGACAGTTGAAATTAATTATAATGTCTCAGCAAGATTAAATATTTACATAATGTGCTCAATAATTTCTTTGCCTAATAATCTTAATGAAATATCAGTCTCCAATGAGATATTGTCTTTCTCTATATTGCTTTAAAAGCACCTTAGTTTAAGCAAAGAAAATATGACAAAAATTGTCAACTTAAATAACACTGATATGATTTCTGATCTTTTAACTTTATGATCGCATAAGACCTATAAGATTTGGTGTATACTCACTTGTCAAACTTGATTCTCACATTAGATACTGAATTTGCAAGAGAATGCGAGTTTCACCACCCTTATATAAGGTCTAGATCCAAGAACAATGTTAATATTATTCTTTAATTCCTAAAAGTTAAAACTTTTAAGAGTTAAAAATTTAACTCAAATTAACAGATATATAAACTATATTAGCTTAAAGAGAACAAGAGAAGCAAAAGCACTCACAAAAATACCTAGTGCACCATTAATATCAAGTCTTTAAACAATAATATCAATTGCTAGTGGTATTTTACAGAAATGATCAAACGATGACAATTTATTTTGACAAAGAATAAATTCTTATAATTGTCATATGTTTACCATTATATTCGTGTGGATGTAAACTCTTAAATGTATAAATAAGTTTACACTCACACAACATTATCACACATGTCAATAAAATATTATAGAAACGTGCATCTTTATTTGTAAATAAAAGACCTTAACAAGATACCAAGCGCACCATTAATTCCCAATCTTTGGATTGTAAAAATTAACTGCAAGCGATACTCTCAACGCAATGATCAAACATTGGTGATAAGTCCCGTCAAATAATAGTTACCTTCGGGCATCCTAGTATGTAACTATCCGGCCAAGTTGTGCCTTTCTTGGGGCCGACGACAACTCGCATAAATAATTACACTACATCTTTTGTAACTTCAGTGGAGTCGAATCTACGCAACAGAGGTTACTTGGGCAACATTATTGTTTCAACCGACTCAACCGCAATTACTAGATAATTTAATATATATTAAATGGGGTGATAAGTCCTGTCAAACAATAGTCACCTTAGGGTATCCTATTATTTACATGGAAAATTACTTTATAATCACCACAAATTTACTATCACATGCATGTAATTATCCGGCCAAGTTGTGCCTTCCTTGGGGCCGACTACAACTCGCATGAATAATTGCATACTACGTCTTTTGTAAGTTCAGTTGAATTAAATCTACGCAACAGAGGTTACTTTGGCAACATGTTGCTTCAACCAAAACAACTGCAATTACTAGACATTTCACAATAAATTAAATGTTTTAAATGGGAATGGTCTTTAAATTTACAAGGCACTACTAACATAATGTAGGCCGAATTAGTCCATTATGTCGCTAAGTAACCATAAGGCCACTCAGCAACCCTTAAGTGTAAAGACAAGTTCACAAGAATTTGAAAGAAGATGCAAGTCAAAAAACACACCAATGTGTGTATGACAATACATTTACAGATATCGCATAAAAACGACAACAACAAACATAGCATGAAATGTATCTAAAATGTGTGATTAATACATGATAATCACGCCATAAACAGAATATTCAATTTTATTTCAAATAATAAAATAAAATTGAATCTATGAATATCAAAAAATATTCATGTTACAATTGATCCACATGTCTACCAAATAATTCTTTAACAAATAATTCTAGAATCATATTTCTAAAAAACCGAAAAGAATCCAACCCATATTTTGCACTAACAAACTATATCACATATCTTGAGATTCACCAATAAAAGACAACAAATCTTCAACAAGTATATATTATAACCAAATATGTATAACAAATTTATATTTGTCTTATTTCCCAAAATAAACTTTATGTACATATCACGTGAATCAATTTTAATTTCAAAATAGAAATCAAACTATATGATATAATAAGAATATAAAGTCATTAGGCCAAACTTAGTTCATGACAAAGCTAAATTCATGATCCAGAAAGACATAAATCTATTTTAACCAAAATTTGTAAGGTTCTTTAGAAATAAATTACAAACCATACTTTCATGTGCACTCAGTTTAATATAAATCCTTATTTCACAGAATCCATAATTTGTAAGGAACGAAACTTCAAATCTATAACAACCAATAATACTGAAGTAGCATGTTGAAATATGCTAAAACAATGCTTAAATATGTCTGAAATATTATGCTAATAATGTATGCCAACATTGATTCACTTTCATCATCCCAAGACATTCAAAATTGAATCATATACCTAAAGCAATCTTGAGGTCCAACTCCATATAATAATATTAATCTGGATCTATGCCATTGAAGACAAACATGAGCACGTGATAAAAAAAATGAATGGCCAAATTTTCGATGCTACCCACAAGATGTCTAACCAAATTAAATATATATGCATATAACAAAGTTGACCGGGGAAAAATAAATTGCAGGTCGGCAGGGAAAAAAATAAACCCAAAAAAAACAAAAAAACAAAAACTTGATCCACAATCAAATTTAATTGTCTATTAGCAACCAAAATTTCGTGAAATAAAAAAAAATATATAACCAGATTCACGCAAATATGATATGTTTCCAACAATTGAATCAATTGAAAATTGGAATGCAATATATTTACGATTCCGAAACCTGAATTGGATATATATATATATATCCATCCCGTAAGCAAACAATGAAATATAATCCGGTCATGAAAACAACGGCGACCAACAAAATTAAATTAGGGTTCATAACAAAATCATATCCCAAAAAATCAAACATGAAGACCTGCTCTGATACCACTTGTTGGAAATTTAGGTCTTAACAAACAGATTACATAAAACATGTTCAATAATTATGAATCAATAGCGGAAACAAACAAAAAAACATTGAACATGATTATGATAGGATCTACGACATGTTTGATTTATTAAGGATACGAATTAGGGATTAGGAATACCTGAATGAAGCTTTCATGGCAGCCCTCTCATCAACAAGGATAACCAAAGCGAGGAGATGATCTGAAACAAACGATAGAGTTAGCGGCGGCTGTTTGGTTCTTCCTCAACTGGTACCTTTATGCCTCAAGTTCTCTTCAGATGGGGAGAAGAGAGAGTTTTGCCGTGTACGGTGTATTGGGGACCATAGCCTCTTTTATATTGGATGATCATTAGGGTTTCCCATTATTCCGTTAATGGGCCATCCAGACATCCACTCATTGAGTCCATATCAACTAATTAAATATTTAATTAATTATCCAATTAGAAATCTAATAGCCTTATTACTTAATTTGATCACTAATCAATTAAGGCTCACAATTGATAAATAGCTAATATAATTATTATTACGATATTTGCCCACATAATGATATCGGAATATAATTAAATAATAAAATATTCCAACACGCTCTTCTCCTCTCTCAGTCGCTGCTTTGCTCTTCTTCATCCTCATAGCCTCTCCTTTCGGCCACCTTAACGTAAACCACCACAAGGATCGTAAGTTGATAGAGAAACCACATCAATTCCAGATCTCGAAATCATCTGCATCTCAATCAGTTGGTTTCAACCCGTGAAAACACGTTGATTTTGTTGACCTAATTCCATTTCTCCATGTACTAAATATATCTCAATATGTTGTATGATAATTTGTTAATTACAAGCAAAAAAATTTGGGTTTGTTTTTGTTTCATTTGAACTAACGTTAAATTACATACATTTTGTATTTTTTTGGTGTTGGGGTTTTGTTTAATCAAAATAAATTGTCAATGGATGTTGAACTTATGAATAAGGCTAAGTATTTGACAGAACCACTTCAAGGATGGTGGATGCATTTGTTGCTGTAGAATTTCTTTTGTTTTGACAGATTATATAACACGGTTTTGTAGAATTTCTTTAGTTGCAACCTAACAATATGTGACTCTTTTGTTTTTGTTTCTTTTGTTTTTTTGGATAGAAAAATTCAAGGATGTTTGCATGACAACAAGTACATCCATTTTTCTCATTGTGTAAATTGAGGAAGAAATGACAGGAGTTGTCTGAATCAGGAAGCAATTTATTCAAAGTTGAGAAGGGATGAAAGGATTACATGTGGTATGATTCATGTATTTGAAAATATCATACTGAATTTACATTTTTTTATTTTGTTTCCTTCCTTGAATTTATGATATATTAATGGAGATAAGTTAACTGGGTTTTCACTACAAAATTGATGATAATCTTGATTTTGGTGTAGAATTTGTTGATATTGATGTTAGAATTTCGATTTGATTTGTGTCCGACTGAGCGACCGCGTACAAATTTGGTCGATGTGTATGAAGTAGTAGTCAAACCTGCACTGGAGTCAGCCATGGAAGGGTATCAAGATTGTAGAAATGGGAATGTGATGTTTTTTTGATGTATTAATGATGTTCTTTAAGGATTCGATCATCAACCGTGCCTAGTGTAAATGTCCCTGTTTACTCTATTGACCAGTATTTCTGGAGGAACTAAAGATTTTGCACAATTGTGTAGTTCAAGTGGCTGCTTTGATGGACAATATCATTTTAATGTTTTTTGCCATTTTGTTTTTTGTTTGGTACGTGTACCCCAGTTTTGGCAGCAATTTTGTATGCTCTATTGTTATTTTGTTTTGCCATGCTTTAGTTGTATTTTGCGATTAGATTTATGTTTTATGGGGTACTGTCATGTTTGGCATTTTTGTGAAGTGTCATTCAATGGTTGATAGTCATATGGATTGCTTTTTTTGTTCTCATGTCTTATTACTTTATTGGCCAATTGCGTTATGATGATGGTAATATGTGCCTACTGAATAAATGCCAAACTAAAGTCTAAAGGGATAATATATAGAAATTGTTTGTGTCTAAATATTGACCCGTTGAAAAAATACAATAAAAGCTGAACCTTGACTTTTGAGATTCAGTATTAAAAATTGACGAAGAAATCAACAATGGAGAAGCTGAAGAAATCGTATGGTAGAACAATTCTTTTTCTTCTTCAGATCAAACAACTCAATTCTCTCAACTTCTCAAAAAATCCATTGCCTCCTCATATTCATCTGGTCCGATCTCCACCATTCATCCTCTCTCTCAACTTCTCTTCAGACTCTGATCTTCAGACACTGTTCTTCAGACTCTGATTACTAACTGAAAAGGTTTCTAAAAGATTTATTCTTCTTTCATTGTCTCACTGTTAAAGGTAATTGGAGGGAAAGTTCAATGGATTGAAATAGAATAACACAAAGTGATCAAGTTGCAGGAAGCTAACCTTGACACAAATTAATTCAATCTTTGAAAACACATATCAACTTATAATGTATTTCTTTTGCTTTTTGCTTCATTCTTATACATACCTCTACTATGCCAAAAAAATTCTGCATTTTGTAACATAATCATGCAGAAGATCTAGACTATAGGTCTGTATATAAGTAGTCAAGATGAATATACTTGATGTTAATTTTAGAGAGAATATTAAGATTTAGTCAAGATAAAAATAGACTCACTCTTCCTGATTCCTCCTCCTAAATTCAATTGCAAATAACTTAATGGAAAATTAATTCTTTTTGTAGTTCTAATTGTATGTTAGTTGCTCCAATCCTTTGGTAATAACTGGACAAAAAATGATAACTGACATTGATGTTCATTCATGATAGGCGTGCTATAGTACATAATCAATGCAGGTGCAGTTTGGTGCTCAAGGCAAATTTCACTGGATGAAATAGAATATAATCAATGCACCTGTAGTTTGGTGCTCAAGGCAAAATTGTTTGACATGTGGTGTGTGGTGTACGTGTTCTGCTCAGCCTTGGTAATTGATATGCTAGATGCATGCATTGTTATAAGTAGTGTGGGATAAGCATTTAGTTACTCTAAGAGATGTAGGCCTACACTTGATGCAATAAGTATTCTAAGAGATCAGTATAGGGTGGCTTAAGATATACAGAGTGCATTTAATTGTAAACTAATTTGTGGAGCTCACTGCAATCCAACTTATTTGCCTCCTTCAATTGCATAACACGAAAAAGACAACATTAATTGGAAGCTGTCTTTTCCCCAAATTTTTGTTGGCAATTTAGTCTAGCATCAAGCACACAAACATTAAATGCAGGTATATTGTGTTTAATACAAGTGCATTTGCGTTTTTCTAAGTAAGTCATCATATCAGCAATGCATTATAAATACATCTCCATTACTAGGCTTTAAGATCACCATTTTCTGACCTTCCCTTAAGCATACCATAATCTGTAAAATCGTATTTGTTCAGACTAGAAAAATGGCATCCAAAGGTTGTTATTGAGTAAACATACTTAGTTATTTCACATCTATTTAAGCTACGATTCTCCGCATTATGCCAAATCAGGTCTTGACAAACCAGATGATGTGCATACTCCAGAATTTTTAAACACAATTGTTGCTTCTGGAATTCCAAATCATAAGATAAGATTGAAAGTTGGAATTCTTGTAATGTTGTTGAGAAATATTGATCAGACTTTGGGTTTATGCAATGGAACAAGATTGGTTATCACAAGAATGGGAAAGTACGTCCTTGAAGCAAAGGTCATAACATGAAGCAAGATTGGTCAAAAGGTTTACATCCCAAGGTTATCATTGACTCCATCTGACAAGAGAATCCCCTTCAAGTTTCAACGAAGGCAGTTTCCACTGGTTGTTTCATTTGCTATGACTATCAATAAAAGTCAAGGACAATCACTTAAACATGTTGGAGTCCATCTGCCTCAATCAGTTTTCTCTCATGGGCAATTATATGTTGCCCTGCCTAGAGTTACTTCCAGGGAAGGCTTAAAGATATTGATCCATGATGACGAGGGAGATGATACAAACGTAACATCAAATGTAGTATATAAAGAAATATTTCAGAATGTATTTTAGTTTATTCATATGAATCTAATTTTGCATATCATTGTCATGATGATTATTTATACAATTACCTTTTGTATTGAACTTTATGTCCTTGATTTGTCTATATTCTAAAATACCTCCGTGGTACACTGACAAATAATATAAATGACTAACGCTATAAAAGACCCGTGCGTCGCACGGGTCAAAAGTCTAGTTTTTAGTAAAATACTATAACTCTTTCTTTTTATTTATTTACAAAGTATATTATTTTACTAAAGATAATGGAGGGTCCTCCTTTAGAATTTCTTTTAGGTTCATATTAGAGGAATGCTAAATTGAAGGAATCCTTATTTTTCTCTAAACATCTTCCTCTTGTCTTCTCAACCTCTTCTTGCTTTGGTGCCTTAGTTTCCAGGTTGTTTTCTCATCTCATTTCACTTTCTCATGATTTTCATTCTCTTGCAAATTCGATTTTAGCCATCATTACTTTGATTGATTGCAGCCAGTGAGTATTGAAGCAGTGGAATTCGATTGTCCCTAGATGAAGTTAAAACAAATTAATAATAATGAAATCAAAAGAGTATGTTTTATCACGTAATGATGGCTATTTGTTATCATATGCGCATCAAACACATGGTAAGATTGGTTTTGCCATCAAAAAAGACTTAGTGGCGCATCTTGTTGTTTGTTTGTCTTCCACTCATGTGTAATTTTCTGTATATATGTATATCAATGAAATCAATGACATGATCCTTTCATCAAACAAAAAAAAACTCAACATACTCCTTATGCATATATATCTATGAAAACAATGATCATTTTTGGATTATTGTTTATCATGTTTATACGATATCATGTCTCTATCCAACTCAATATCATATCATATATCTATCATATTCTGACCATCAAATGAACCCTATAATATAATTACAAAGGAAAAACTATTATCAATTCTGATTCTTGCCACACAAATTGAAAATGTACCAATTACCCATTTTACAAGGCAACAATTGAGTTGTATTCTCCAATTTTTCAAATCAATCTATATATCGTCATTGCATCTCATAAATATATCTCTAATTGAACTTCATTGAAATCCATCTATTTTTTTGAGCACAAGCATAAGTTTCTCGCTTGAAAAAAAAAAAAGATGAAGTTTGGGAAAGAATTTGTGTCACAAATGGTGCCAGAATGGCAAGAAGCATACATGAATTACAGCTCTCTCAAATCTATTCTAAAAGAGATGTCAAAGTTCAAAAAGAAAAATGAATCAGGAGCACCAATGGCATCAACACCAAAAGGATCATTGAAGAAAAGGTTGACTCTCTATAGATCCTTTAGTGGTCTTAATAGAAAACCAAGAGGACCTTCAAGTGAGAATGAGGATGAAGTTATACTTGTTCGTTCAGAACAAGGTTTAGCTTCAAAAGGGTTGTATCAAACCATGTTTTTAAAGCCTTCTGAAGATGGAGCAGAAAGAGATCTTGAGTTTTTCAAGAAACTTGACATTGAGTTTAACAAGGTTAATGCATTTTATAAGAAGATGGTGAAGGAAGTTGTTCATGAAGCTGATGAGTTAAGTGAACAAATGAATTTTCTTATTGCTTTTAGAATAAAGGTTGATAAGGCTGGGTTTGAAAATGTTGATAGCAATGAAATCTCATCTTCAACATCCTTTATGCATCATGTAGATGATGCTAAACATGGTAAGCCATTGTTATGTTCAGTTTTTTTTTTTTAATTAAATCTATACAATGAGCATGCATCGTAAGAATTCTATGTAATTCATAATGTGATTCCAGAAAGTACAGACACCAAACACGACACTGACATTTGTATGGTTTTAAATTGTTTTCTCGGTTATGCTGCAAACTATTATTCCTTTTTATTGCAGTATAATGTGGAAAAATGCAGCTGAGACAATCCAAATTGCGCTTGCAAGGCCGTTGTGGAGACTTAAATATCCACAATGTTGATGCCGCCTGGCACAAACGCGGTTGAGGGCTGCAATTTAAAATCTCGGTAATAATTTAAATGAAAGTAATTGAATGAAATCACATGTGTCAGTGTCATATTGGTGTCATACAGCGACATGCATTGGGTACGTAACTCATTGATATGAAGCGATATTTCATAAATGAATTATAATATTAGGTGTTTTTTGAGGAGTTGTTGCAATCTAAGGGTTCTAATATCATTTTTCAAGGTCACTCACATCTACACATGGATGTGATTCATGAAGATGAGATGAGCAATGAAAGTCATTTTCATGATGAAGATGGAAATTATGTGTCACAAACCAATTCCAAGACTTACATAGAGGGATTCAGACCAGCTTTTTTCGATATCCTTGATCATGTGAAGATCAATGTGAACACACCAGACACTCCTGTATCAACCATAAAAGGGCTTCTCTTAAGTTCAAAATCTGACCAAACATTTAGCAAGAATGAACTCAGGAAAGCAGATGAGCAAATTAGCAAAGCCTTAAAGGAATTCTATAATAAGCTTAGGCTTCTAAAAAGATACAGGTGACATGGCTTCTTCATTCACTTTTTAACTTATGACAGTTTGGATTGACTTATTTAAACTTACCTACTAGTATAAGCCCTTGTGAGACTATTTAAGATTAACTATTACAAGGTTAATCTTTATGCTCGATCATTGGTATGCAGCTTCTTAAACTTATTGGCAATCTCAAAAATCATGAAGAAGTATGATAAGGTATCCTTTATGATTTGAATGATAATTTTTTTGGTTGCAATTTTCTAAGTTTGGTTTTATCTAACTAATAAACCGTTACAGGTCACTTCAAGGAATGCATCAAAAGATTACTTAAAAATGGTGGACAGTTCCTATGTTGGCAGCTCAGATGAGGTTATATTTTATGTAGCATCATACTCTCTTACTTTTTTCAATTAGTTAATCAAAATATTTGTTTCAACTCTAAAATGCTTCATACTCTATCATGTACTGTAAAAGGTTAATAGGCTCATGGAAAGGGTGGAACATGCCTTCATTAAGCACTTTGCAAATGGGAATCATAGAAAAGGAATGAGAACATTGCGACCGACCGCGAAGAGGGAACTGCATCGAAAAACATTCTTATTAGGTAAGGGCATGAAAAATTGGTTAATTTTTGAATAATCTCATCTGTGGTTTTAAATCGCAATCGCTTTATGCTGCAAACCTTTATGTTGAGGTAAAATGTGGCCAATATGGTCAAAATTATTGTTGTGATGTCGTTGCAGAGACTTAAATCCACAATATTGCGGTCGCAATTACGGTTGCGGAATGCAATTTAAAACCACGAGAAAATCATAAGGTGCATTGATACTATGGTGATAATCGGTTAATTTTTTAACATATGGATGCAGTTCTTTATTCATTGATGCTAACTAAATTTAAATTAATTCAATCTGTCTCAATATTAGGCTTGTATAGAATAAACTATGTGAAAACTGAATATATTTCAAAGTTCTAAATAATTTACAACCACTTATATGGTTATACAGGCTAATGTAACTTAATGGGTAAGACTAATAGAATTACTACTAATAATAGTTAAAATAAATTATTTACAACAAATAAACCCAAGTAACCCGGGTGCAATCATCAATAAAAGTTACAAACCAACGAGCATCTGATATATTTGGAACATTAGAGGGATCCCACACATCTGTATGAACCAAGTAAAACGGAAAAGTACTCGTTTTATTACTAACTGAAAAAGGTACACGCTTGTGTTTAGCAAGCTCACACACCTCACACTAAAAACTCTCAACATCTAAAGTTTTAAAAAATAAAGGAAATAATTGCTTAATGACTCTAAATGACAGATGACCCAGGCGATAGTGGTACAAGAGAACCTTCTCCCTGTTGGTTTTTATTGATTCTAAAAAAAAAAAAAGTTGTTGCTAAGTAACTTTGGGCTTGAGTCTTGGTTATCCAAGTAGTAAAGACCATTCCATTCTCTAGCATTTCCAATCGTCCTCCCCGATTCTTAGTCCTGAAAAACACAAGAGTTATTATCGAAAATAACATTACATGATAGGTATTTTGTGAGTATTTGTATCGAAAATAACATTCACTGGTGGATAATTTTGGGATATGAAGGACATTGTTTAGGGTCATGAATGGATTAAGTTGGACATCCCCTTGACCTGCTATAGTTATAAGGTTCCATCGGCTGTGGATATTTTTTGTTATGTGTATAGGTAGAAAAGTGTGTGGGTAAAGGTGTCATGTGGTCAGTGGCTCCAGAATCCAATATTTGAAGCATTAAGTCCAACCTACTGAGGAAAGATCTCATTTGTTCTATCTCATCTTGGTTGAGTGGCTTGGCATCTTTTGGACTAACTTCACTAGCGCCTGCAGCCATGTGTGCTTGTCCTCCCTTTTTAGGTAAGTCTCCCTTTTTTCCCATTCTCTGCCAAGTGGCTTCTTTTTTCCCCACTCTCTACCAGGTGGCTTTCCATTCCCCCACTCTCTACCAGGTGGCTTTCTATTCAATCTCTAGCATTTTTCACGAGTGTGGCGATATTTGTGACAAAAAGTACAAAACAATTCTTCACTTTTCTTCTCCACATAGGTTCCTTCCCCTTTCTTCTGGTCAGCCATCACGATCGAATTTTTCTCAGCTAACAATTCTGAGCTTTCCACAACGGGAGGGACTGTCAGCATTAGCCCCCTTCTACTTTCTTCACTCCTCACTGTAGCCACTACCTCATTAATGCCAGGTACCGTCTTCTGACCCAGAATTTGCACTCTAACTTGGTCATATTCAGGGTTGAGTCCCACCAGAAAATCATAGACTCTATCATGCTCAATATACTCCTTGAGTGTTGTTGTATCTTCTGAACATTTGGCTTTTATAACCCTATACTGATCCAACTCCATCCACAAGGTTTTGAGGTGATTTGCATACTGTGTAACAGTTTCGTTTCCTTGTTTAGCACCCATTGTTTTCACCTTCACATCATATATTTGGGCAACATCTTTGGCTTTAGAATAAGTTTTTTCTAATGGTTTCTAGATGTTCTTTGCAGTACCAAGAAACATGTAATTTTCATTGAACTCCATAACCATGACATGATGGTTGAGTCTTCCTCATCCCGCTTCTTGAACTTAAGACTTTTCTCTTCGGGAGGATCATCAGTTAAGTGTCATGCCTTTCCTTTACCTTTTAAACTGGTTTTCACAGGTTGAGACCACTTCAAATAATTCTTCTCATGTAATCTGTAAGATGAGGGTATGGTTGGTAATTCTTGAGATTTGTAATCCCCTCTTTCAGTTTTGTTACTGGTCACTTTTTCATCATCAGAGCCAGCCATTGATTACACAGAGCTAGCAAAAAAAACACCCGAGTTTCAAATGACCCACGAATCAAAGTGCTCAGTTTGAAAAATGAACACCCAAAACGAAAAGAGAAAGCAACGATATACAATCTGGACAAAAAAACCGCGTCGAACGGAGGTCCCTAGGGCGGCACATGGTGATCACGCACCGGAAGGGTTGCCAGACGGTGGTGGCGCGTGGACGCGCGTGTGGTGGCCGACGGAAGCGAAACTTCGAGGTTTGACCGGTTTTGGGCCGGTGATGACGTTGGTGATGGCAGTGTCGTTAAAATCGCAAAGGAAATAGGTGAAACGGCTGTTTTATGGCTGCGTGAATAGTGACAAGATGGGTGTTGGGCTGGCTGTAAACTGAGATAGTGAAAAGTCTGCAAATAAGGCAGCAAAAAGGACCAAAATTAAAGTGGCTAGGGTTTTAGAAAAAAAAGAACCGCAATGAAGGTGGCTAGGGTTTTAGGCAGAAGCGAGACCCTCAGGAACGAGAGCTCGTGATACCATGTGAAAACTGAATATATTTTAAAGTTCTGAATAATTTACAACCACTAATGTGTTTATATAGGCTAATATAACTTAATGGGCAAGACTAATAAAGTAATGGGCCCAATACACATAACCACTACTAACAATAAGAATTACTACAAATATTAGTTAAAATAAATTATTTACAACAAACTATATCTCACTCTGACATTTGATCATTTGATTTCCCAGGACTATTAACTGGCTGCTCAATTGCTCTCATTGTAGCACTAATTTTACTCATACATGCAAGAAATATTATGTATAGTGAAGGTAGAACTCAATATATGGATAACATATTTCCACTTTATAGGTAAGTTAGAAATGTTCGTTTGAATTTTATCATGCAATTACATGATGGTGTTTATGCATATTTTCATACTTGTACGATAAAACCTATGAAGCACTGACACAAACACCAAACATGACACCAACACCAATAATAATTTGATTAAACAAACGAATTGAATGTAATTCACATGCATGTGTACACACCTTTAATAAAAAGTGAGGTCTGCACGTACAGAATAAATTTTATTTTACCATAAAAATGAAGTGTTTGGATGGAATTCCATTGGTTCGTATACTTGACACCATACACGCCTTCAAAATAAAGTATTGATTCTACATGATTAATGAACTTCAGTTTTACGCAGTCTCTTTGGATACATCGTCGTGCATATGATCATTTACTCTGTGAATGTATACTTCTGGAAGCGTTTTAAAATCAACTATCCATTTATATTTGGATTCAAGGAAGGAACAGAGTTAGGCTATAGAGAAGTACTTCTTCTCAGCTCTGGCCTTGCAGTGCTCACATTGAATGCTGTTCTCTCAAACTTGGATATGGAGATGGATCAAAGAACAAAAAGTTTCTCAGCATTTACAGAATTAGTGCCTTTAGGCCTTGTAATTGTAAGTCATCAAATTATATCTATTTCAAATTTTAATCATCTTCTGCTGTATTTTATCACTGATATATACTTGAGGAAAGAAAAAGTATGCCTATAAAGGGGTTGAACTTATGAGACTATTTGTATGATTTTATGGACACAACTTATGACTTGTCTATAAGCTATTTTCAACTTATTTCCATAAGATCTTTAGAATAGCTTAAAGAAACAACTAAAAGCTTATATGAAAAACGGTTTGACTTTAATTTATCTTTTGTTATAGAAATAGCTTATACACAAACTATTTATCCAAACAGTAGACTTGTATGCTAATAAATTTGTATTACAGGTTGTGCTTCTCATAACATTTTGTCCCTTCAATATCATATATAAATCAAGCCGCTTCTTCCTTATTAAATGTGCATTTCGTTCTATTTGTGCTCCTCTCTACAAGGTAAACAAAGGGAAAATTTCAAACTTTTTCTCAAAACTTAATTGGAAGAGCTAGTCTTGATTAAATGCTTCTGTTTTCAGGTCCATTTTCCTGATAGTTTCTTGGCAGATCAGCTTACCAGCCAGGTTTTAAACTTCAAACTACACTAAATTTTAATGTTAATCACTTGATGTATAACAATGTTTTAAAACCAGACGGAACTGGTCGGTTCAACTGGTTGAACTAGGAAACAGCCAGTTCGTTGGCTAGTTTAATTTCGATCAAACTCTAGTCAGGTTGAACCAGGTTGAATAAGTTCAACCTTTCATCCGCGGCTCAAGTAGAGTTGGTTCAACTTGTTTTCGTTATTTATCTATTACCAACATTCAAACTGGCACTCCGTGCATGTCTGTCCGTTTTTTATTTTATGGCTCTAACGCGTGTAAATTATAAGCAATATATTTTTATGAATTTGATTTTTATTAATATTATGTGTATATATTTGTCAAAAAAAAATTATATGTACATGTGTATGTGACTTTTACATAGTAAAAAACTATTTTTATCTTTTACCAACAATATAACAGATATAATAAAAAATTCTTATATTTTTCAATAATATAACGTTCTCAAATTTGATGTATATATTCTTTGTAGCCAACACAATCCTTTACTTTTGTGTTTAGGTGCAAGCATTTAGAAGTTTGGAATTCTATGTTTGCCACTATTTCTGGGGGGATTTCAAGACCAGATCAAACAAGTGCATTGAAAGTGAAATATATAAAACATTTTATTTAATTGTAGCTATCGTTCCATTTTGGATCCGTTTTCTTCAGGTATGACATGGAAATAAGAAATTGATTTGTGTAACACAAAATTTCACCTTCATAATAATAAATAAGTTTTCTTTATTATTTGAAGTGTCTTCGAAGACTAATTGAAGATAGAGATAAAATGCATGCACTCAATGGACTAAAATATACCTCAACAGTAATTGCACTTGCAATGAGGACTACCAGTGAGTTTCGCAAAGGAATGGTTTGGAAAATTCTTGCTGCAAGTTCTTCAAGTATTGCAACAGCTTTCAATACTTATTGGGATATTGTCATTGATTGGGGTTTGCTAAGAAAGGACTCAAGAAATCCATGGTTAAGAGATAAACTCTCTCTGCAAGACAAAAATTTATATTTTGTTGCTATGGTAAGTTTTTATTTTATTGCAAATATGTGTGCTCTTCATTATTATTTTTTTTATGGGAAAATATTTCAATATTAATTATTAGGCTTAAATGCAATTTTGGTCCTCTAAATTTAACTAAAATGTGATTTCAATCACCCATTTCTAGATCCGGGATTTTAGTCCCTCAATTTCTAAACCTAACCAACACCCCTATTACAACATTTGTTTTCCGGGTTCGTCTATTAATATGTAAACATGATTGAATGAAATCCACGGTTTCAAGTCTAAGTCATCCTTATAAAAAAAATCATCAAATGTAATTCCACGTCATAAAAGATAAGCCGAAAATTGAATTGTGAGAAGAAAAAATCCTAAAACTTGTGAAATAGGATACTAAAAGCCCGGATTTAGATATGGTAGGACTCGTAGGAGTAAAATTATGTTTAAGTTTAAATTTTAATTATTTTTTGAAACCGTGTTTATTTTTAAATAGAGGGAGAGTAGAAGTGCATCAAAGCCTAAATGTTATATTAGTATTTTGCTTTGAACCCTAATCCTTTGATGTTGTGATTAATGATTATGATTGAATGGTTTCTTAGGTGATGAATGTTATACTTAGGCTTGCTTGGATGCAATCTGTTTTAGGCATTAAGGAAGCTCCTTTCCTTCATAGAACAGCTTTGACTGCTCTTGTAGCTTGCTTGGAGATCATTCGCCGCGGTATTTGGAATTTTCTTAGGTATTTTTGAACATATTCAATAACTTTTTTAGAAATTCTAGTGATCGAACTCTATGATCAATCACTTGTGTTCTGGTATGCGTTTACTTTATTTGTTTTCTCACAAACTGAATTTTCTATTCTAAAAGTATAGTATTGTTCTCGTATATTAAATATGAGTCCTGATAGTCTTATTACAATATTCCTCTCTCTCTCATTTTACTCGCACAATGAATAATTTCAATTTATCTCATAAAAAAATCGAAACATTAATTTTTCGTACATCTATCAAAATTAGGTTTAATAACAAATGTTCGAGGTTTTGAAGATTTAATCTCTAAAATTTCACTGCAGTGTTAAATGAAGTATTTCGAGCTATTTTCTTTGATCAAGAGTTTAATAACCGAATGAGTCATTTGTCTCCATGGCAAAAATGAATCCTCCCAATTTAAAAAATAAATAAATTGCTTCAAACTTTCACTTAATCAATGCCAAGTGATATGTTTGTGACAAATAAAGAACAACTTGTAGCATTCTTAATTTATGGTATTAAAAATGGAAAATATAACTAGGAAAATTTATGACAACTAGTTTAACTGTATAAACATATGTTATAAGTAAGTTTTCAATTCATTGAATTATTATTGTTGAAGTGTCTCAAAATCTGTTACATGTCTGCTATACTATTCAGTTCAGTTATAACAGCTTCTTGCAACATTCTGTCTGTTACAGTCTGTTATATTCTTTTACATTGGATACTGGAAATAATTATTGCTACTTGGTTAATATTAAATATTAGAACTTGATATTTTGACTTGAACAGGTTGGAGAATGAGCATTTGAACAATGTTGGAAACTATAGGGCATTCAAGTCAGTACCTCTTCCTTTCAACTATCAAGTTGATGATGAAGACGGCTCAGATACATAGACAAACATATATAGGTTCAAGGATGGAGTAAAGATAGGGTGTTTGTCAAGAAATTAAACAGGCAAATTTGTTAGTAATTACAATTGTTCATAACTAATTACTGGTAAATTAGTTTTAAAAAGATAAAACTTCATAGGCAAGTTAGTCCTTTATGTTAGTGTCTCACGTGATAGTCCCTAATAGTAAAAAGTTTACCTAGAGACTATTTATTAATTAATTCGTAACAATCAAAAACTAATTTGAGCGATACCTACAATTTGTGTACCAATTTGCTATTTGACTCTAATTTATATGTGAAAAACAAACTTTTTTAGGTGATGTAAAAAACAAACTTGTCAGTTGTCATTTTCTAGCATTGAGACCGAAAAAGGAAGAAAACATGACAAAAACAACAAAAGAAAAATTTGATGAATCAATGTTCGAGCTATGATTGCGAGCGATATCCGTATTTAATGTCTGACATGCCTCCAATAAAATTACACATTTAGTGTTCTTAATTCTTGTGTTTCTCTGTCAACACACTTGAAATGCCTCAATATAAAATTTACTTTATACCTATAAATACGTTGAACCGACTCAGTTTGTTATCTAAGAAACACATAAACTTTGAGAAATTAGGAAGATTCTTACTCGGTTAGGGGTGCATAGACAACACAACAACCTCAAAATCCCCAATTTGCCTAAGCAAAGAAAAAGTAGTACATATTTAATGAATCTAAAAATTGAATTTTTCTTACATTTAGTAGTACATATTCAGGACCGAACAAATGCTCAAAGGCCCATTTACATAGGCCAAATACAAAATAACCAAATCCAACATTTGGTAAATTACGCGCAACACACCTCCTCCCCGCAAGGGGGTGCTCGAAGCAAACCGGAGACTCATTCAAACCAAAGAGTAACGTCTCCTTCCACGTTCCCGTGAATCTCGCTCGACTCCACGAATCCGTAACCGCTGAGCCCAACGTGTGCCTCACAATGGTTCCTGCACCACCCACTCTCTATATAAAGGGGACTCTCAGCAGTCCCCAAGGTTAGAAACTACTCACTCTCTAAACCCCATTTTCTGACTCAATACTGACTTGAGCCTCGGAGTGCATGCAGGTACACACACCCCCGTCGTTCCAATCAACCAGCAAAGGCTTACCACCACCATATTCAACTGCACCGGTAGACACCTTCTGATCAGGTACGATCAGTGGCGCCGTCTGTGGGAAAAATGTAAGCTCTCCCCGTTTTTTAACTAACAAAAAACCAAAGCTTTCAAACAAATTATGTATACCATGACAACCAACGGTGTCAGTTTCCATATCAGGAGTGAAGTCCACCGCATCTATCGCGACGGACAAACCTCTACGTTGTCTCCTGCCGACAGTCCCAGAGAGGAAACCTCCCAGCAGATTCCTCAAACAGTGATACCACTGCAGGAACAGCCCCTCCTCGGTCCACTACGACCTAACGAGGCGGCAAATAACGCATCCCCTAGTGATGCCATGCTCACCAACATACTCCGCATGGTACAACGTCAAACGTTGATTATCGAGGTGCAAAACCGACGCCTAATAGACATTGAAAAAGAGAGTCCGTAGAAGCAGTCGTCGCCTCCTAGAAGACACCTTTCCCCACCATGTAACAGAAGGGGAAGGAGTCCTCGCCCTTCCAGGTCAAGATCACCCAGACACTCTGTGAGCGTGAGATCTTCCAACATAAGATCACCCAGCAGAAGATCTTCCAGACAATCTCCTGAACGAAAAACCCCGCCAAGGCGTTACAAACGCTCGCTGTCCTCTTCACTTCTAACGATGACTGTCCAGCATACGGCCCTTTCACAAGGCGTATCAAAGAGGCTCGCATCCCTCAGGGATTGGAAAATCCCCCGCAGATGGACTCGTACGATGGGACAACTGATTCCGACGAGTACATCAAAAACATTGAAGTCATCCTCACCTACAGAGAGGTTCGGGGCACGGTAAAATGCAAGCTCTTCGTCACTACTCTACGGCGAGGAGCCATGACCTGGTACAAGAACCTCATGAGGAACTCCATCGATTCCTAGGACGACCTGTGCCATGAGTTCACTGCACATTTCACGGCCTCGAGGACCCAGCCCAAAATTGTGGTGTCCCTTGAAGCCATTGTGCAAGGAAATAACGAGCCTCTTCGACACTACATCGAGAGGTTCAACAAAGAAGTTGTTCAGGTTAGAGGTGCAGAAAAGACTATGAAGAAATTTCTCATCATGAAAGGGCTTCGCCCTGGCACCGATATGAAGAAGGTCGTGCAGCTCTATCGCCCATGGACTCTCAACGAGTTCCTAGCGATCGCAAAGACTTACATCAGGTACGAGGAGCAACAGTACGTTGATAACCTGAATAAGTCCAAGAAGGAAGACCTTGCAGCTGAGTCTTCCAAAAAGCCTTTCCAGGAGAAAAAGAAGGAAGGCAAACCAACTCGTGAAAGCAAAGGACCATTGGTCGCTTCGCCGAGTATACACCCCTAGCGGTGTCAAGAGAAACTGTCCTAGTTGAGATCGCGTCAACTGATCTGAAAGAGGTCGGGATCAAGTATCCTAAACCTCCCACTCAGAAGAAGAAAGGGACCAATAAAACAAAGTATTGTCGGTTCCACAAGTGCCATGGGCACTTGACCGGTGACTGCATCCACCTCAAGGATGCAATTGAAATCCTCATACAACGAGGTCGGCTGAAGTAATTCACCAAGAATGCTTCACCAGAATGAAAAACCGTCGATCAGATTGTTGTTGGCAGCAACAAAGACGTCGTTATTGCCATGTCTGTCGAACAACTGGATGATTTCCTAGAGCACGTTGAAGTAACTCCTTACTCGTGCACCTGGGAACAATTCCCTACCGTCAACGTAATTACTGGCGGAACAATGAACTTCACCATGGGAAGCATGAAGAGGAAGTTCGAAGAGCTGATGAGCATCAACCAGCTGGTCTTCCCTAACATACAGGTCGGGGGACCACCGTTGGCTTTTTATGATCATGAGCTTCCCATCAGAGCTCCAAATTCAGCCATACCCCTGCTTGTTCAGGCGTACATGGCCAACTTCGATGTCAGCAGAGCCCTGATTGACACAAGGGTCTCTTGCGACATCATGTACACCGGGCTCTTCAAGACTCTCCAACTGACGTTACTATAACATACAAAAGAATAGTTAAGTAGATATATCAAATACACTACATATTTATCTTAGTATATCTAGAAACTATGAAGGGTGCTAATAAAAAGAGATTGGATCAATATAGATTGGTCTAGCAGAAGGGGTTGAACCCCACAACTTGACAGATCAATGTCTGAGCCTCGATTGTGAGAAGTATTCACATTTAACAACCGACACTACTATAAAGATGATTACTCCAATGGAAAAGAAAAAAAAAATATATATATATATATATATATATATATATTCTATACTATACTGGCGAAAAGATGGGCACTCACGTGCCCGTCTTTCCGCTCTTTTTATTGCGCTAACGTTTAAAAATTATGAACGGTGATTTTTTTTACGAAATTTTGATTTTGATTATAATTAAAAATATTAATGTTTGTTGCTTTCAAGTTAGCAAACCAAACTAATCATGATTATCTATTTCAATGACACCAACAATATAACAAAAAAAATATAATCTAAATTCTTTTTTTTAAATGACACCAACAACAATCTTTATTATAAAAAAAAAGTTGTTTAAGGGTATAATTGGGATAATGAAAAAAGTAAGTATAAATATACTCATCTAGTTTGCTACACTTTTTAAATGATAAAGGAAAAAAACCAGACACACACACACACACACACACACACACACACACACACACACACACACACACACACACACACACACACATATATATATATATATATATATATATATATATATATATATATATATATATATATATATATATTCATATCGTGTTTTTTACATTTTTTTTAATATTTAAATTTATTCTTATCTATTTGTTACATGTGTTATTGTATTGAAAATTGATGGCATTTTTGGAAAGAGAAAAAACCAGCACAAAAGAGCTGAAAGGGGTTGTTTTCTTTATATATAGTATAGATATAGAGAAAATAGCCTCTTTTGGTTTTTGTTTCGTTAGGCTGTGTTTGAGTTCTGTGGAATAAAAGGAACAATAGAATTTTCAATAATGAAGTGCGATTCGTCCACCAAATGCTAGATAAAGTCAAGTTACATACTTTTTGGTGGGTGAAAGCTACTAACATCAATGTTCGTTTAAATTCTCATTTGTGGTGGTCGAGTCTTTTTGCTTGTATGGGCATCGGCTAAGCCATGCGTGGCTTTGTTATTTTATGTTTTGTACAGTTGTATTCTCTAAAGCTCCGCGTTGGTACATCTTGTGCTAATTCCGAGGTTCTTTTATCGTAATTATTCCATTTTTGTTTCTTAAAAAAAAAAAAAGGAATGAACATTAGAAAGATCCTAGCATGATTGTGGTTAGTCTCACATTAATTAATAGATAAAATGAAAAGATAGAAAGACCGAATATTAAAAAATGAAAAGATATAAAGTAATTGCAACTCTTGTAACAATAAAACATTTTCAATTTTTAACATGAAATTATATCCCTACGATTAAAAATTAAAAAGACAATCATCAATATCTACTGAAAGCAATTATCACAACTTTCACAATCACAATTTTACGAGTAATGTCCAGCTAGCCATTATTGCTTATTTGTTGGGGATTGCCACCCTAGATTGATTGTTGTTTAAAAACAAAAGTTGTATTGAATGCCATATGGAAACTTCATTATCATCACATCAACATTACGATCATAGGTTTATAGAATTCAAATCAGAGACCATTTTTCTTAAACAAGCCCAACACATCATTAGGCAATCATAATTCAATTTGATTCACCAGACAGGATAACAAGAGAGAACATAGAACACCCAAATCAGTTCAAGGAATTAATATCTGCGGTTACACGCTGCAAATACTGAATTTATACTCAAAGTGGAAAACATGTTTATTTCGAGAAAAAGAAAAATGCTTGTGGTGAATAATGAATACTGCCTATATGGCTTCCAGTGCCTGCAAGACATCGGCCTTCAAATCCTCAAAATCTTCAATTCCAAAGCTGAATCGAACCAAATTGTCATAAATCTTCCACTTGGCCCTTTCTGATGCAGGAAGGTCCCTGTTGCAGAATACACGAAAAGATTAAATACAGCTACAAAGGACCCAGGTAAGTAAATAAACCAATGTAAATTCAACACTAATGCTTTGTTTGTATGACAAAAGAAACATGAGTCAAAAATAGGATGACAAAACAAGTGGAAAAAAAAAAGGAAAAAATGTTGAAGTGAAAGTGAGTAGAAAATAAGATGTTCTTGAGTTGTTTGATAGAAGTGAAAGTGAAAGTGAAAGTGAAAGTGAAAGGAATGAAAGAGATATATTAAGTAAATGGCATAATTACCCACATGTAAAAAAGTAAATATGCCATGTTCACTAATCAAAGCAATGGCATGAGTGGCTTTTCATAAAAAAGAAGCATTCTCTTTCTACCTTTTCCAATTGGTGAAGTGTTCTTTGAAGTAGGGGGTAAACTTTCAATTCTGTTTTTTTAGGAGTTGCAAACAAGGGAACCTAATTCCCAAAAAAAAATTCTATTCTACATCGTTGTTTCTTTCTTTTACTTTCACCCTATTACAAGATCCTCTCCATTTAATGGAGACTTCCATTTGGAGAGATAAAAGATAGACTCGGAGAATAAAATAATATTATTTTTAAAATATTACTATTATTTTATTCCATTAGTCTATCTCTTCCCAAATGGAAGTTGCCATTAAATAGAGAGGATCTAAACCCTTCCAAACAAGGTGTAAAAGCACAAAGGACCAACTAAAAAAGATTTCACTACAGGGTCACATTCAAATAGGACCATGGCACATAATAAGTAGGGTCAAATCATTAATACGACACAACATAAACAAGAGATCCAATGAGTACCAGTAAGACAAAATGGCCGGTTGATCCACAATGCTCTCACAGCCACCAAAAGAGGGAGCAATATATGGGATTTTTAGTGAATCAATAAATTTAATTGTGGTTGTTAGATCTCCATCAATCTGCATTATTGGCAACAAAAATATCAAATTATGCAAGTAATAGTACCAACAATGTTATAACAAAAAGTATTATGGCTGTCAACCACAAATTTGAATAGCAATTCCCACCTCAAAACTGACCACACCCCCAAAACCAGTCATCTGCCTCATGGCAAGCTCGTGTTCAGGATGACTTGGCA
Source organism: Medicago ruthenica (assembly GCA_018208015.1). Taxonomy (NCBI): domain Eukaryota; kingdom Viridiplantae; phylum Streptophyta; class Magnoliopsida; order Fabales; family Fabaceae; genus Medicago; species Medicago ruthenica. The sequence continues at coordinate 93,228,749 of CM031377.1, read as the reverse complement.
AGCCTGGATAGTAGACACGCTTCACCTGCAAATAATAGTATGTTGTTGTCAATCATGGTTCATATGAAATCATGCTATCGTTACTGAAATATCAGTGGCATTATACAAAAAGGATTAATATAAGTAAATGATACAATAATTCAAATAAAAAAAGGAAGAACCTATAGAACACATTATTACTCCACGGAACAGCTTAAGCACATCAATCCCAAAGGTTAATATTAAAAAACGAAAATGCTGGATGTAGCAAGAGTTTCTATCCTGAACCGATCACGGATACCGCTTATTGGCTATTTATCACCTTTGCACCTTTGTTTTCCGTTAAAACCAGGATATGGAACCATTTTGTTTGTCTTTAAAATACAACGCGTAAGCTTCTTTAAATTTCATGAAGAAACTATTCTCTATAAATAGCACTAATCCTAAAAAAATTGTTATAATAACACTTATTATTATTAACATACAAAATCCCAGTAGCCTAAGAAAGGATTCACATGAGAGAACATCACTGCATTAAAAAAATACTTGGTACTACCACTGGAATCATTTAGCCATCAACTATAACTATGAACAGAAGATTCGAGTGTGTAGGGGGGAATCAAAAATCAAAATAGACAACATAAATCTTACATATACAAAGAAAAAAAAAGGATTTTCTTAAACTAAATAACATCTTCAACCACAAGTTTCATTATAAAATACATGCAATTTAACCATATTCGTGCACACTCATTCAAAAAAATTTACAAAAAAAAAAAATACAATTTACTGATACAAAATATCATAGTAACTCCATGGTACCTTGGGATGTGCCTCTAAAAGTTTGGCCATCCTCATTCCAGTTGAATTCTGTTGCTGTACACGAAGATGCAGCGTTTTCATGCCTCTGATGAATAGGTATGCAGCATTCTGTTAACATGTTCGCACTATGTCAGGCACAATAATAGTATTGTTCTATGGAAAATGCATCTGCAACATATATCAATCAAGGAATCAGGCTTGTAGAAATGACTAACCGGGTTAAGAGCACCGCCCATAATATGATGCAAAATTCGAATTTCTGAAATCAACTTCAAAGAGCCACTTATGCAACCACCAAGTACCTGGACCAGAAAGAAGTGTTTTTAGGTCTGAAACTATGAACACTTGATATGTAAAATATTTGTTCTGTTTTATCAACTATATTTTAAAGAACAGGACAACAGATTGACTTACATCATGATGTCCACCGATGTACTTCGTACAAGAGTGCATAACCAAATCAGCACCAAGGGCAAGGGCCTTCTGGTTCAAAGGCGTTGCAAATGTACCATCAATGCAAAGCAAAGCCCCATTCTTGTGGCAAAGTTCTGAAACCAGCTTAATGTCGACACATCTCAGGAATGGATTGGTAGGGGACTCGGTGAAGAATAGAGACACCTGCACATTTGTACAAAACCATCAGTACTCTACACTATCTATTAATTTGAATAAAAGAGAGAAATGCAACAAATTAATCTTCCCAACACTAACCTTGTTCTGCTCCAAAGCAGACTGCAAGGCTCCATAATCAGCAGGATCAACCACGGATGTCTGCTCAGCAAGGTGAAAATTATTATTAGTTTATAAATCATACTAATTCTAAATTTCTACCTGCAAGTGCCCAGTTCAGAAAGGAAGGATAACAGAAATCCACCACACCCAACCAATTAGATATATCCATTTCAAATATTGTGTTAAAACCCCGACAAAATTCCAAAGTATGATATATACATCAAGTGCCTCTATCGATCATTCACTTTCAAAGAAAAGTTTTTATCTCTCCACATAAAAATTTCTTGGAAAGACAAGTAGGAGCTAATGAAGGAAGTGCAAAACAAACTTTATAAATGGCCACACTTTCAATTAAAACAATTTGCACTACTCCTTGAGTTACCAAAAGAAACACGGGAACATAAAAAGCAGTTTCAAGCAACATACAACAAAGTAAAATCAAAACCAACACAAATCAGTGAATCCCATACCGTAATCCCCATCTTTGGAAGAACAGTCTCTATAAATATCCTAGTCTTCCTGTAACAATCCGTAGTAGTCACAAAATGTCCACCGGCTGGAACCAGCGCCATCAGCAAGACTATGCTAGCACACATCCCAGATGCCATTAAGATAGTTGACTCAGCCCCTTCCAGTTCACTGATTCAATAATGAGAATAAACCTCATTAAATTCAACCACACCATTTCAAACATTACAAGATCATAGATCGTAATAATTATATCAAATCAAACAAACCTTATCTTCTCCTCTAAAACAGTACTGGTTGGGTTGCCATAGCGCCCATATTCATAACTAGTTTGACGTTTCTCCTGCAAAATGATAAAATTTAGGAAAACATACAATACCAACACTGACACATGTACACAGATAATTTACGAAATTTGAGGTCATAGAATGTAATCACATGTATCAGGTCGACAGCAACACATGTCCGACAATTCAAACATGCCTTCATTATGAAAGTGTCGGTGCTACATAGCACACTAGTCATTCACATTTTCTCCCTCATTCCCTTACATAACAAATTCATTCACAGACTTTGTAGTATCGACTATCGACAATTCTGATCGAAGGCATATCCAGTGTCCGACAAGTGTCGGTATCGGACACCAACGGATGTGATTACATTGAGTTATATCATATTCTCAAATTATTATCAGTGTCGACATTTCAATTATACTTCTGTGTCAGTGCTTCATAGCTTACAAGTAAAATTGTAACAAAATCCAAAAAAAAAAAAATTAAAAAAAAGTACACCTTAAAATCAATAAGATCAGCAGTTTTCTTAAAAAAGTAGGCAGAAGTGTTCACCACAGGAGTGGTAATCCCATCAGTCACAATACCCCTACCAAGTCTCTCAGCTGCATAATAACACAAATCCAAAAACTCATCAATCAACACAGCACTTGTCAAAAATATCAATCAACATAGCAAACAACTAAACCACTAACAAGTAACTTTCAAGCAAATAAAAGTTACTTCATTACAAAAAAATAAAAAATCATATCCAATTTTCAAGCAAAATCTGAATCTTTCTCTTTTGGTACAAAAACCCGGAGAGAATTATAAGTAAATCACATCCAATTTTTTTATTAGATACCCCCATTCTAAAATTATATTCCTTAGACTAAAAGCATATAAATTTACATTTTTTTTATATACTCACCCACTTTTTAGCATTTAAAATTACAAAACTATATACTTTGAGGCTAAAAAATATGTAAATTTTATGACTAAAAACATATTTTAGTCATATATTGTCACCAAAAAAACAAAAACTAGTCATATATAATGTAATATTTAAATTCAATAATATAATTATAACCGATAAAATTAACCTAATCTTTGAAATTAAAATTAAATTAAAAATTGTTATAAAAATGAAAAAAAAAATGCTTTTTATTTATTATACTTAGCAACTAATTATTACAATAATAAAAAATAAAGAATAATTAAAAATTCTCATACCGGCATGAATCGTTTTGCTTGCATCGGATTTCAAAAACGAAGAATAAGAACTACGGTTAGTCTGTACAGCCCCATTTTCGACGATATCGCCGTCGGCGACATCGGCGTCGAGGTCTAACGCCACCGGATCAGTCGTTGCATCAACAACAGATGCAACAGCCGGCACCGGAGTCGGAACCCCAGCGACTCCGCTGGGGTTCCCAGTCCCTTCGTTAGACCACGAAGCAGCGACGATTTGTGCAACACCGATGTTGCTGCAGTTACGACGCGCTTTGGTGCTGAGTTGACGCTGGAAATTGGGAGGAAAACGGAGGATGGGGGAGGAGATAGCGGCGGCGGAGGAGAGGGAGGTTGTTGGGAAATGACGACGGCGGTTGTGGTGGTGGTTGTCGGTGGAAGGAAGGGAGGTGAAATCGGGATCGGAACGGCATTCGAAGGTGAAAACGCGGTGGAAGCTTGAAACGGCCATTTTTTGTGTCGTTTTGGTGTGGTTAGGTTTTCTTGGTTTCCTACACCTACTTCCTCTACACCAACCAAATGATGAAATGAATGTTAATATATATAATTATTATTATTTTTTGGTAGAAGATTATGAATGTGAATAATCTATTTTTTGAAAGGTGGTGAATATTCAATCTCTTGTTTCTTATTCTACCTTTTGGTTTGGTTTGGTTTATTCAACATATCAACCCCTTATTAATAGTTAAATACAACTACGATACGCGTGGATTTGTTTGTCGGTTTCTTACTTTTCTTATTATTATTACTACTCATTTTCATTTTTTCATTTTCAAATTCAAATAACAAATCTTTTTTAACACCCTAAAAAAAAAACTTTTTTGACGAAATATACTCACTCATGTTCCAAAATATAAGCAAAAGTTGGTTGATAAAAGTTAATGTATTTATTCTTCAAATAAAAAAAAGTCAATGTATTTAATTAAAATTTGCATAAAATACGTCAACTTATGTTGACCTATTTTTTCTTATTGTTTGGGACGGATGGAGTATTTCATCTGGTCATTATTATAAACAAAAAATTGTTTTTTTTATTCATTCAAAAACTAATGTATTTGGTCAATAATATAGACCAGATGCCTCAGTTATTCAATAAACCTAAAAAGTGATTTTTTGCTTATAATAGTGACTAGATAGGGTAATTTTTTTATAGAAATTATATTTGTACAACTATTTTAGGTCAACTTTTATGATAACTTTATCATACTCTTATTGTGTTCTTGTTTTCTCTCTTTCCATATCTCTCTCTTAAAGATGGAGGATGAATAAGGTTGTCATAAAATGGTTGTACAATACAAATAAAATTAATCTTTTTTTAAACAATACATAATAGTTTACATTAACAACCCTAGTTTTTTTCCTCTCTCTTATGAGTCGTCACTAACCACTCTAGTTTCTTCTCCTTCATACACTAAACATAGGTGATTTTGGGTCAATTTTTGACTCGAAATCACCCCTCTAAATCATTTTTCTCCTTTAGATAAGTGATTTTCACATATAGTTAGTTTCTCTTTAGTGATTTTGTCATCTTACTGCGACGCTGTCTTGTCCGTCGTCTTTGTGCGGTGTTGTTTGTCTTCCCCATTTTGTAATAGTGTTTGGTCGGTTCAAATTGTCATCTCAGCTTTGATCCAGTCAATGGCTTTGGTCTCGTCAACTTTACAAATCCAGAGATATATGTATTCCTAACACTTAAATATCTTCATATATATATGGCTTATGTCCTTTGTCATCTTATCTTACTAACATGGATGTTGTGAGTTTGTTTGCAAATTAATCTTTTTTGTTTTATTGAATTTATATTGCATCGATGTATTATATCAATTTGAATGAGTGATTTTTTTTACTAAAAAACAAAATTTATTGATTCAAATTGGTATAATACTTCGTAAACAACACACAAATTCTATGTTGTTATAAATAGAAAGGATTAATTTGCAAACAAACTACCGACATCCAAGTTAATAGAATAAAGCAACAAAATGCCTATAAATAATGTGAAGAAAAAACATTGATCATGATACCCATGTTCCAGATATGCAATGTTGACAACCTGGTCATTGGTTAAATCAACAATTGATTGAAGTTGTTTTGTCAATTTGAACCAAGCGAACACTACAACAAGATGGAAAATCAAACAGACATCGCACTAATATAGAAAATCAATTAATGTCGCATTGAAAAAACGAAATCACGAAGAAAAGAACACAAAAGAAAACTTTAATTTAAGTGGAAATCACTTATTTAGATTAAACGGTGAGCAAAAATTGCACACGATGATTCCAGGTAAAAAATGATTCAACACCATCCATTTTTCGATGGATGAACAAGAAGGGAAAAGTGAAAGAAAAGGTGGAGTTTATCTATCTAAAAAAATTAGGGTAGACATCATTTGTAGTTTTGAATACCGATCAAAGAAGCTTTACAATAACAAATAATATCAAACTCAATAACATCATATAGGTGTCTTATTGAGTGTGACTTAAAATCTCACCAAGCATCAAGAGAAGAATGAAAATCTTTTGATAGAGGATTTTGGTACTGTCATGGGTGAGGCATGCGGCACGAGTTATATATAAAGGTACTGTTTTAAGTTTTAAAAGATCAAAATAGGGGACTCTTGGAATGGGTTGGTGTCTTTTAGGGAGAGATTTTATGTTAGAAATCATCTTGAGAGTGAAAATCATTGAGGGATTGTAGGAGTTTAAAGTAAAGAAATTTAGGGATGTTCTTGAAGAGCTTGTTGGAGCTAATTTCTCGTAACTCTTTTGCATCTTTTTGTAATGACTCATTGATAGTGGATTATAGAGCTTCTCTTTCCTCTAAATGTAGGTCAATTTGGACCGAAATAGGCAAACAATTATTGGTGTGTTGTTCCTCTACTCTCATCTCTCTTTATCTTTGTTCTTTTGTTTCATTGTTGTTATGTTTTACACTTGGTTGCTAGATTAGACATAGAGCTGAAAAATTGATGCTTTAACTGTTAGGTTATTGGTTGTTGATAAGTCGCTTTGACAAGCGGTATCAAAGTATTCCTTTTATCATGTCCACATGGAATTGGTTAATGAATTGTTCAGTTATTTTATTGTTAAAATGTGATGTAATAAATATATGGTTGGTAGTTTGACAGATTACGAGAGAGGGTGAAACAAACAATAGATAACTTATGATGAGATTAAGTTTCATTAGTTAGTTCACTAATGTTTTTCCTCGACGACTATAAACTCCTCATATTCCAATTATACTTTCACCTATCATCCTTCATAGATCTCGATGTCTATAGATAACTGGAGATCATCTCTAATCTCTAACCTCCAATGTCTTGCTTAGTCAACTAAAAGATAAATATTAAGTTTTGACAGTGTGAGTGATTGTAAACTTATCTTTACAAATTCCTTTACGCATGCCCTTACAATGGATGTCTATGTTTAGCACGTCCTAGGTCAAAAGATCAATCTCTTGCACATCGAATACACATTAAGAGCAGTAATGAAGATATCAATATAACGAAATAAGATTTATTTATATTCAATCAAACCAAGTATTTACATTAGATCCCTAGCTAATTACACTTAATCCCAACATAAAAAGAGATGTTGAGATGTTGCATCAGTCGGCTTGACAAGTCTTAAATGTTCCTACCTCGTTTATGCCCTTTATATCTCTCTTAAGTTCTCCTTGTCTAAACTTGACTATTGAGTGAATGGTTTGGAATAAGGCTCCAAGTCTCTATTTATAGATTTTGAAAGTCACCATTCGTCAGGCAGGTGGGTTATTCGCTTGTCAAACATTTGTTTCTCTTTCAATTATATTTTGCCATATCAACCATGCAGGACTTTTAGTTCGCCTTTGCTCGCCAGGCGAGACAACATCTTTGATGGTTGTGTTTTCAGCTCATCCAAGTGGACTTTAGACTGCCATTGTCTGTTGGGAAAGTTTCCCCTGTTGGGTGAGCAGCTTAGCTTATTTGGTGAAGGCTATGGTTTTCCTCTTGTATGCTCAATGCCTGCATCTTTCATTCTTCTTCAAATTAATATACATTATGTAGAAAAAATAGTAAAAATACAAGGAATACTAATATAATATTGGTACTATAATATTTACAATAATCGGAGGATTTCATGACATTTCTTGCAAAATAAGTCAACAAGTGTTATGATTTACATAGGTAAAATAACATTTAATTGGCACTTATCAACTCTCCCCAATTTAGAATTCTGCTTGACCTCAAACAAAGGAGAGAACATTTCTCCAACTTCACCCCCACTTACAGAGAGACCCATAAGGATCTCCTGAGATGCCAATTGTAACATCCGGTGGCTCCCAATGGGCTGGCCTCCCTATCTTTCAAGGGCCGAGATGTACTCACGATCTTCTCCACCCCCATGTGGAGTTTTTGCCTTCCGTGGGAATCGAACCACGTACCTGGGGCCTAAGTACAAGTTCAATGCATTCATACTACCAATTGAGCTACTAGCTCAATTGGTAGTGGGAATGCATTGGCCATGTACTTATAGCCTCTAGGGTACGTGGTTCGATTCCCACGGAAGGCATGAAACTCCACTTGGGGGGTGGAGAAGTCCATGAGTACATCGCGGGGGCCGTCAGTTGCCAAATCCCGGATCCAAATCCCGGATGTTACACCAATGATTCTAATCTGATTAATTTACCTCGTCAAATGGAATCATAGTCAGATGTAGATCAGAGAATATACCGTAAGTATCATAAGATACATGGACACACCGCAAAAGTTTGTCAATGATTATAAATCCATAATGTGAAGTTAATACGAGAAGGCCATATACATAAATACCTGGACAAAAAAGATCGTGCCATAGAGGCAGACAATGTTCAACTTTGCTGGAAAACCTAAAGACGAGAAAATTATAACTCAATCATCCGAAAAGTAGACACTCCTTAGATGACTAGAATAATGTTGACTTGAGGTTTAATTTTGTATCCAAGTGAAAAGCAATATACATCTTTTTCAAGAACATAACATAACACTTCCTTTATGTTTTCTTATTCTAATTCTGACGGATGAACAAACACAAACAAAATAGTAAAATATGGAGTGTGGATGTAGTGATGGTCTTGTATGAGGAGTTGATCGAGGGTGGAGTTGTGCCTTTTCAAAGTTTATTATTGGGGTATGTAGTGTTTATACAGCAGACTTTTAGAGAGTATTGGAAGGTTTAAAATTGGTATATGATATACCGTGAGTATCATAAGATACATGGACACACCACAAAAGTTTATCAAGGATTATAAATCCATAATGAGAAGTTAATACGAGAAGGCCATATACATACATACCTGGACAAAAAAGATTGTCCTAAAGAGGCATACAATGTTCAACTTTGCTGGATAACCAAAAGACGAGAAAATTACAACTTAATCATCTGAAAAGTAGACACTCGTACAATATCAACTAACAACAAATGCATTATTTGAGATTGACAAAGCTCATAAATAATCAAAGGTCCATATCCATCACTTTCATAGTTGCCAGCACACTTATTGCTTCACAGTAAGAGTGACAAACTTTAACATTCCAATCTATCTCGAGCAACCGAGTAATTTGTTGCATATGTTTTCAACCTCCAACCCTTTTCAGTGCCTTATTGTCCAAAGAGTTAACCACCACACACGAGTCTACATGAAGCTATACACATCTGAAGCCATGATCACAAGCCAATTTTAAACCTTCCAATACTCTTTAAAAGTCTGTTGTATAAACACTACATACCGCAATAATAAACTTTGAAAAGGCACAACTCCACCCTCGATCAACTCCTCATACAAGACCATCACTACATCCACACTCCATATTTTACTATTTTGTTTGTGTTTGTTCATCCGTCAGAATTAGAATAAGAAAACATAAAGGAAATGTTATGTTATGTTCTTGAAAAAGATGCATATTGCTTTTCATTTGGATACAAAATTAAACCTCAAATCAACATTATTCTAGTCACCTAACGAGCCTTCAAATGCATGCCTCTATTAATTGATTATTGATAGACTTTTAGCAAGTGTACTAAAAATGCATCGAAGTAATAAAATTTATAAGTTCGTCTCCACAGGGATTGTTTCAATCTCAACTCAAATAAATTGTTTTGGAAAATAACAGAGAAAAAGTGATCAGGTCTTTCGAATCAATTAATTCTCGCTGTTTGGTAAATTGCACCTAGTCTCTACAATTATTCTCCTAGTCTCACGACAAATTAACAAAATAGTTTTGATCAATCCCTTGACTCAGAACTCTCTTCTCAAATTACAACACCCTAATTCCTTAGGTGAGTCTGTAACCGTTGAAGGTATGAGCGTTAATTTTTATGTCATAACCTAACAATCATCCATCCCTAGATTGACCCGTTAGATTAACCGGAATTATTAGGTCCAATTCAATAGCTAGTGTCAGTAGTCAATTGATATTTGAAATCATTTTATATATGATCAATATAGAAAGCATTAAAAACAAATAATTCTGAATAAAACTAGGATTGTAATTGCATTGAAAAGAGATTAGAAAATCACATGATTCAAACAGCTCAAATTAAATTAAATTATCTAAGACCTAATCAAATGAAATTAACTAAACATAATAAAAGGAATAAACAACGTAGTAAAGACAATAAACCGATAGAATTCGGTCCTTGCCGGCTTTGCTCTTCAATTTAATTGAGATAGCTAGTGTTGAATTTCCATTTCATCAGTCTTTTCCCCTTGTGCGGCGTGCACTTCCAAAACCTGATTCTTCTCCTCTGCCAAAACGTGAATGCCTTTTCTCCCTGTTCAGCTAGCTTCTTTTATATCCCTTGTATCAAGCTACCAAAGTCTTCTTTTTCTCGGGTCAACATCAATTGGTTGGGTCAAAGCCCAATATTTTCTTTATTCCCAAAGCACCTTTTGCTAATATGCCAATCCATGTTTTTCATTTCTGTACGCCAGCAAGCATTTTCCAATAGTAGGCCACTTGTTTCTTGTCTTTTTTTATTGGACCAACATATGTCATCAAATCATTATTTGTTTTGAGTAATAACAGCTAATTCACTGTTTGATTCAATAAATAAAAAAAACGACAATTTAAAGTGACTCTATTAAATATTAAACTAATAAAAATAGACTAAAAACTTAACTAAAAGTGACTCTAAAAAAGTGTATGGTTGACTGTCATCAATTATCTACGCATTGAGATGTTTTAAATTAGAAACACTATCAATCCAACCGTTTTGGGTTGGTTTTGGACCTTAAATTGTATTCCTTTTAAGGTTTCAGTTTCGATTTTCTACAGTGTTTTCAATAAACTAAGTACCGTTTGGCCAGACTTTTTTTTCTACTTCTCTACAATTTTAAGGGACACAATATCTATTAAGTACTTACTAAAAAAAGTACTTTTTAGAATGTATAAAATTGAATGAAAGAAACTTTGATCATAAGTTGTTTAAATGAACTTTAGAACGACTTAACACGACAAGCTTGAATTCTTCTCCATATTCATATATCATCTTCGATTCACGCTGACACCATTTCTTTTATTTTTTAATATTATATTTCATTTTTTCTTCCATTTAATTTTATCTATGTTGGACATCTTTACTCCATTTACGTCTAATACATATATAAAGAGAATATTTGGTTATAAGAATGTTATATTGTTGGTGTCATTCAAAAAGATAAGAATTTATATTATATTATATTTGTTACATTGTAGGTATCATTGAAAAAAATATTTATAGTTTGTTACTATATGAAAGTGCAATATATATATATATATATATATATATATATATATATATATATATATATATATATATATATATATATGTGTGTGTGTGTGTGTGTGTGTATGTATGTATATACACTGTAGATATATTCTTCAGCTCCACAAAAAATATTTTAAACATTTTTTCCTTCAAAAAATATTTTAAACATTTTTATTTATCATGTTAATTCACAATAAATTCAAAGCTTTGTACAATATTTTGCCAAACAACTTTTAACTTAAAAATAGCTTGAAAACAAAAAAACAACCAAACAACTTTAACTTATTTCTTAGAGTCCTTAATTTTAACTTTGTTTTAAAGTAGCTTTTAGATTGTAAAAAAGTCAGGTCAAACGATGCCTAACGTTTGACTCTTTAAAAAAAAATCAATCTTGATTATTTTATAATACAGTGATGTGACGGATAGCCGTAAATCCGCTGCCAAGTTGCTAATGTGATACATATAATTAACTTAATGACTTAATCGATCATTCAGTCTCTTAACTTAATTCTTTTTTTCAAAGTAGTCCCTTAACTATGAAACGTTTCAATTTGGTCCCTTATGTCTTTTGTCGCTGCCTCTTTTGGTCCTCTCCGTTAGTTTTTTAACTTCTAATATTTTTGATATGATTTCAACCATTCAATTGCAGGTCCATTGTATACAACACTAAACCACCAACACCTAATTTTTTTTCTTTCTTCATCTTCTTCCTTCCACCACTTCTTCATATTCATATGAAATTCATTCATACAACATACCAAAAAAAAATCCAGAAAAAAATCAACATTTAACCAACAAATAAAACCTAGATTCAACATCAATTCATCCCTTCAACATCATGAATTCATGGCTTCCACAGATTCAACACAACAAATAAAACCTAGATTCATTTACAACATAACCCAAAATAATAAAATTAGTACTTTTTTTAACATCATATTATAATTAGGCTTCCTGCAAGAGAAAAGCAAAGAGAGGCCAACATAAACATGTTACAAAACCCCCTGCATATAGACAAGGCACACCAAAAGCTTACAAAGCAACAAAACTAAAAACAACAAACCCCCAAAGAAGCACACAACAACAACGCCCCATTGTGGTAGCCATAACACCAAAAACCACTACAAAATATAATAAAAACGAAACTGCACGAAAATAACAGTCACCCACAAGCCAAGAACAAACTACACCAAACTCAGCAAACCAATGCTAATAAAATCAGTACCTTCATATCTCAGCTTAGGATAATTCAACACAACAAATAAAACTCAAATTCTTAATCAAAATGCTTAACCCAGATTTGAAATTCTCACCCAAGATTCGAAAATCCAAATTTTTGTGTGTTTGAATTTGTGATTATTTTCATCGAATTTGAAAAAATCAATGAAAAAGGTGATTATTTTGTGATTATTTTCATTGAATTTGTGCTTTAGAGAAAAGGGTCAAAGAAAGACAAAAAATAATATCAATAGGGCGTTCATGGATTGTTGTTCATGGATTTGGGTTTAGGAAGAAGGGGGTAGAGGGAAGAAGATGCAAACGTGAAGAGTGAAGAGTGAAGAGGGAAGATGATGAAGAAGATGAGGGAAGGTGATGAAGAAAAATGAGAAAAAATATTAGGTGTTAGTGGTTCACAATAAAATAAAATAGATCCTACATGATTTAAAATCAAATGGTTAAAATTAAAAAATTTAGTAAGGTCTATGGTAGACCGTCTTTAAATATGGTTCACTTTAGACATTTGATGTTAAAAACTAACGGAGAGGATCAAAAGAGGTAACGACAAAAGACATAAGAGACCAAATTAAAACGTTTTATAGTTAAAAGACTACTTTAAAAAAAAGAATTAAATTAAAAAACCGAATGATCAATTAAACCTTAACTTAACTTAATTAAGTACTACCTCCGTTCCTTTTTAATTGTCACTATTTGACATTTTACACAAACCAAGACAATTAATAAATGTCACTACTTTTGATACAGTAATTTGTATTTTTACTATAATAGCCTTATTCATTTAATATATCATCTCATATATTTCTCTCTCCGTAATAAATAACTAAGGATAATATTGGTAAAACAATATTTAAAGTTGCATTGAACTTTGAAAGTGACACTTAAAAAGGAACAAAAATTTTCTTCAAAAGTGACAATTAAAAAGGAACGGAGGGAGTACTATGTTGAGAACCATAACTTTATGCAAGTTGCAATAATCTTAAGTGCATGCTCAAGTGATTTATTTGACATACAAATCAAGAAATTATTGATGTTTGTGACCTCTCAACAAAAGGAGCACTTATTACTAGTAATTATGATGATTGACAAGTACCACGTCATAGCGCAAAAACACAAAGTAGAAAAATCCATACAAAAAAAAAAAACATAAGGTGAAAAATAGTACTTTCTTTGGTCCTCTATATACCAAAAAATTTTAAAAATTTTTTGGTCATGTTCATAAGAAAATGTCATAACTTTTATGATGTATTTATTACTTAAAAGACTTTTTTATCCTTTATTTAATGATTGCCATTTTAATATTAGTAGATGTATTTAATGTTTCACAACTTTTTATAAGGATATATTTGTAAAAATATTTAAAGAGTTAAAACAATTGATGATCGTATTGATTTTAATATTTTTATAATAAGAACCAGAGAGAGTAATAATTAAGGAGGATATCCTAGAATACGACTTTGGCTCTTAGAGGACCACTGAATTTGGCCAATATTTAATCGTCCACAACCATTCAACTTAAAAGCTACAAATCATTCCTGGACCATCTTCAAAAGCAAGATCACCAAATGTAACCCCAAATAAGAAGAAAGGAATTCTTTAACCCACTTGGGTTGGTCTAGTATTGGTAGCTTGAGACCTTTAAATATATTCATTTCAGATTTATTGTTTGATTTTTGCCGGTATTAATTTCGATAGTTTAGTTTAACTTATTAAAAAAAACAATTATGTGGTTGGGATATGACATAGACACTTTATAATTTTAAATGATAAAAAAGTATGCAAAATATAATAAACTTGACAAGATTTGTATATTTTTTTTATTTTCTGGTTCAATTTTAAATTTACATTTTTCTTTTGAAGGAAAATTTACTTATTCCTATTTTTTGTGTTAAATGCACATATATTTTAAAACTGCGAGATATTTTTCTACTTTTTTTTTTGACAAAAGATAATTTTCTTCTAACACGGAGTTAGTTCTTCTTTTAATTTTTTTGTTAATGTATTCTACATTAATTTAACTCCTCAATATTTATCTTTACAGTTTAATTCTTATTTTCGAGGGAACAATTTAATCCTTATTGACGAGTTTAACTTAATTAGTACACTGTAAACTAAATTTTAGTAGATTATAATAGGACTAAATTAATGTTTATTTTATTTGCCAAAAAAATGTTTACTTTTTATATGAAATAAGTTTTTATTTTAATCGTAAATTACATTTTGTACGAAATCAAATTAAAAAACACCATTTAGCATAATTTTTTTTGTACAGTTTATTTTCCTTTTTTATTTTGAAATAGTTTATTTTCCTTCTTAACTTTCATATTCTCATATGATGGAGGAGGCTTTATTTTATAGACTATAAGCTAGATCGAGATGTTGAAAATTAGGTCTTAAATAAAACAGATTTCATAAAACATGTTCAATAATTATGAATTAATAGCGGAAGTAAACAAAACATTGAACATGATTATGATCGAATCTACGACATGTTTGATTTACCAAGGATATTAAGAATTAGGGTATTAGGAATACCTCAATGAAGCTTTCATGACAACCCTCTCAACAACAACAGTTAGAAACAGAGAGGAGGTGATCTGATATGAAAACACAAGAAAGGGTTAGCGGCGGCTGATTTGGTTCTTCCTCAACCGGTACCTTTATGCCTCTAGTTCTCTTCAGATGGGGAGAAGATGGAGTTTTGTCGTGTACGGTGTATTGAGCAGCATAGCCTCTTTTATATTGGTTGGTCATTGGGGTTTCCCATTATTCCGTTAATGGGTCATCCAAACATCCACTCATATTAAGTCTATATCAACTAATTAAATATTTAATTAATTATACAATTAGAAATCTAATAGCCTTGTCACTTAATTTGATCACTAATCAATTAAGACTCATAATTGATAAATACTAAATAGCTAATATAATTATGATTACTATATTTTCCCACATAATGATATCAAAATATAATTAAATAATAAAATATTCCAACAATCTCCCACTTGAGATACATATCTTAATAATTATACCAGAATTCTTTAGGCGCGCGTCTGAATGATATTTATCTTTAGATTTAACTTTACAATCTGGTCCACCTCATACATTAACAATGAGACCACTGCGGTTGTCGTCACTGACGTATAACGTGACAGAACCTTGACGACCACCATATCAATGCACTTGATGACATAAATCGATATGGATGAGCGACATGGAAATTTCATGTAATGTGATCTCTAAATCATGCATATTTCCAACTGGTCCAACTGAAAACTTTAGTGAGATCAAAACTGAAGATTTACAAATTTAATATTTGCTCAAATGATATAGAAATGGTCATAACAATAATAACCTCATGAACTTTATTTCTGCAGCAAATCTTAACATAAAGTCTATATCGATACCAAAACAAAAGTATAGAACATAAAATAAAAGAGACTCTCACTAATCCAAGACATCCTTAATGACAACAACCATACGAAAGGTCTTAAGTGTCATCTCTTTGATTAGTGGTATAGCTAACATAAAGTTTGTCTCTACATGTTTTATCATTTAACAACACTAATCTATAAGGTAATGAACCTTATAAACTTTGTTATTGAATATCTATAAGGCTGAATTATGTCACTATATAACTTGAGTGGTCTTTCAATACCTTTAACGATATGCAACCAAGTGACATAAATACTTACAGTAATTTCCAGAGTTAGGATGTGTATTATATCCAGACATCCAAAAGCCATAGTCTAACACACTAATGATCTCTAAATTTTCAGATCTCTAATGTGAGCATAAACTCTCTTGTTCTCTTTAAAAATCGGTATGGTTGCCTATTCAACAATTCAAGTTTTGAATTGCTCAAGTAGCTGTCAAACAATCTGATTATATACGCTATTTCCAAATGCGTATAATAACATCGTACATAAGAATCTTATAGCCAAAACATAGAAAAATACTTAATTTTCTGAATTCATTAATTTTCTAATGGACAACATTTGAGACTGAAAAGTCTCTCTCGATGATTGAGGTCACCCATAATTTATTAACTTTAATGTCAATTTATTTTCAATTTTATTGATATAACTCTTTTGTGACATCATCCGAAGGATAACTTAAAAAGTATCTCTAAGTATCAGAATGCTTAACACAAAAGAGGAGTTCCCAAGAAGTCATATTCCAATAAAGTGAGAATTTGCTTGAGCAAAACAAAAAAACAGGTCATTGAACAAAAGGCCGCTGAAAGAAGTTTAATCCTTCCTTTTAAAAAAATCTTTTTAAATCGCAAACAAAAATAATAATTCTTTAACACCGATGTGGGGATTAATTTGGGAAATCAATCTTCTTTGACACCGAAACCGAAACCAAAGAAGAAACAATTCAGTGCTCATATTTCCATGAGAAATCAATTTTGGGAACAATATCACATAACCAAAGAAAGTCATACAGAACTTTTAATGCAAAATATAAAGGAATCGATGAATAAAATAAAGGCATAGATGAACATAAAATCCCAATAGATCAAACATGAAGATGACTCTGATACCACTTGTTAGATATTTATATTTAAATAAAACAGATTTCATAAACATGTTCAATAATTATGAATCAATAGCGGAAGCAAACAAAACAATGAACAACATGAATATGACTGGATCTACGACATGTTTGATTTATCAACAACAACGATCAGAAACAGAGAGGAGGTGATATGATATGAAAACACAAGAAAGAGTTAGCAGCGGCTGATTTGATTCTTCCTCAACCGGTTTATGCATTAAGTTCGAATAGAGAGTTTTGCCCTGTACGGTGTGTTGGTGACCATAGCCTCTTTTATATTGGATGACCATTATGGTTTCTCATTATTCTGTTACTTAATTTGATCACTAATCAATTAAGACTCACAATTGATAAATAACTAATATAATTATTATTATGATATTTGTCCATATAATAATATCAAAATATAATTAAATAATAAAATATTCCAACACTAGAGTATTAAGAAAAGGCCGAGAAAGAGAGACTTTGTGATGAATGATTAGATCCAACTATTTTTTTTCTACAGAAAGGTTAGTTTTTTTTTTGAGAAGTACAGAAAGCTTAGCTATAGTATATATTTGTTCTCTTAAATAAAAGCTTAGCTATATTTATACACCGTATTTTTTTGGGTACAATCTTTTTATTTTAGAGGATTTTGGTACAAACTTTTTTGACAAAAGTTCTTCTAACTCTTAGCAACTTACTCCCTCCGTCCCAAATTGTATGACGTTTTGAACATTTCACACATATTAAGACATATAATTAATTTTGTGTGGGAAAGAGATATTATGAGTTGTTTTACAAAATTGTCCTTAATAAATGGTATGAGAAAGATAAATTAAAGAATTGAAAGAAGAGAGAGTAATAAATATTAAGGATATATAATAGGAAAAATAACATTAATGCTTCATTGATATTGTAAAACGACATATAATTTGAGACAAATTTTTTTTTCAAAACGACATACAATTTGGGACGGAGGGAGTATGTTTTTAGTTGGGAGTTGGTTCAAACTAATCAGTGTATTATTATTTTTTGAGAAATATATTTGTATATCCATTTTGACACAATTTTTTGATAACTTTCTTTGTTATACTCATATTATATTCTTATCATCTTTCATTATTTTTCTCTCTCTATTATTTTTGACCAATGAAAAGAGAGAACAACAAGGTTGTCCCAAAAGTTATCTTAAAAAGATTGTACAAATATCATTATTCTTATTTTTTTTAAAGAAAACTTATATACTTATTATTATAAATGTGCAGTTTTATTTTAGTGGAAACAAGTGTGCAGCTGTCAATTGAAAACGTTATGAAGAGGAATCTCCATTTTTTTTAGCAAGGAACCTGTTTGTTTACAAATAAATTAATGAATTTAGATGGAAGCATGTTGCTAGATTTAGACACATGGTATAGAGATACTTGGCCCATAAGATGAAATACCGGCGCCTAATGGAGACAAGGTCATCCCACAGAGTTGAATCAAGTGAGTACTATTTTAGATGAAAATTCTGTCTGTATTACATTTAATTGTGGTTTTTTTTTTTTTTTTTTTAAATAAAAAATAGTTTATATTTATTTATATTTTTAAATTATAGTATTAGATTTTTTTTTCAAATACACTTTTATATTAATAATAGGGAATACATGAGTGAATGAGCTAATAGAAGCTTTATTACACTTGACCAAAAAAAGAAGCTTAATTACACTTTTTTTTTTGTTGACAAAGAAGCTTTAGCATACTTAAAGTTGTTTATTAGTTATAATTCTATTTTAGTTTGTACAAAACAGTTTTATGAGACATGCATATATATAAAAATAAAGGGAGTATATATAAAGAACAAAGTGGACTTATTTTTTTCCATAATCTTTCAGTTATTACTTATTAGCTGGTGGTGAGAAAGTGCAACAGTGATATATTATATCCCTTATTATAAAAGCAAGACATGTCAGTCTCTCTGTAAACCCTAATTGCAAAAGGTTTTCCCTCCCAAACTTGCATTAATTTCGGCCTTGGCTGCCAACTATCCACTAATACATTCAAAATTTTACACGCCCTTCCATGCAGCAGCTGCATTTGTATTCCCCCTAGAAGTCTCTCCAACTCCCCAAGCTGTCATTAAATGCAAATTTGAACTCCACACATGACCCACAACCCTGCTAACTCATAATAATTATCCATATGTTCCCAATAAACACGCCTCTTTCAATTTCATGTCACAACTGCATTGATATCATACACACAGTCCCTAAGTCAATAAACTCACATCTATTCTTATTCACAATAAACATCATTCCCACCACTTTTTAAATTGCGAGTCTTTCTCTTCTTCCTCTCAATTTCTGCTTCTACATCTGTATCCATATCCTAATATGCCCAAATACGCCCCTATGTGTTCAGTTAAAAAGAACATGTATTCACCTTGATTCTCCTCCATTTCCTGCCAATTTGGTACTCTCTCCATTACTCTCTATAGTTATCGTATACAATTCATCCATCCAAGACTTTAATCTATACAGTAAGATTTTAGGGGGGTTTTATTACTTATTTTTGTTCACAATTCCAATTTCTTTTTTGGTTTGAGGAAAAATTTTGTTGTTTTTTTTTGTAGGTCTCTTTATGTAGTTTGTTGAAATCATTAAGGTAAGTATAATAACAATAAAGTATCGAATATCTTTAATTTTAAGACTTTTATCTCTCACTCTTATATACAACATCTCACTCTTGCATTAATTTCGGTCTTGGCTGCCAACTATCCACTAATACATTCAAAATTTTACACGCCCTTCCATGCAGCAGGTGCATTTGTATTCCCCCTAGAAGTCTCTCCAACTCCCCAAGCTGTCATTAAATGCAAATTTGAACTCCACACATGACCCACAACCCTACTAACTCATAATAATTATCCATATGTTCCCAATAAACATGCCTCTTTCAATTTCATGTCACAACTGCATTGATATCATACACACAGTCCCTAAGTCAATAAACTCACATCTATTCTTATTCCCAATAAACATCATTCCCACCACTTTTTAAATTGCGATTCTTTCTCTTCTTCCTCTCAATTTCTGCTTCTACATCTGTATCCATATCCTAATATGCCCAAATACGCCCCTATGTGTTCAGTTAAAAAGAAGAACATGTATTCACCTTGATTCTCCTCCATTTCATGCCAATTTGGTACTCTCTCCATCACTCTCTATAGTTATCGTATACAATTCATCCATCCAAGACTTTAATCTATACAGTAAGATTTTAGGGGGGGTTTTATTACTTATTTTTGTTCACAATTCCAATTTCTTTTTTGGTTTGAGGAAAAATTTTGTTGTTTTTTTTTTAGGTCTCTTTATGTAGTTTGTTGAAATCATTAAGGTAAGTATAATAACAATAAAGTATCGAATATCTTTAATTTTAAGACTCTTATCTCTCACTCTTATATACAACATCTGTCCTTAATGTATGTTGAATTGAAATATATACTTGCTAGCTAAAGGCTATCATCACATTATTGATATTTCCTTTACATGGCAGGTTGAAGAATCTAGAATTTGCGATTGTGGAAATTCAACACAATTGTTCGAGCTTCTTTCAACAATAAGAGGGATATCATTTTTCTTATTGAAATCAGAGAGAGAGAGCATTTGCTTTGTTTAATTTTTGGTAATTTGTGATTGAATGAGTTTTTGAATTGCACTACTATCAATTTTACTATTGTTTCCTTATGTTGAGTACAACTAATGAAGTGATTCAAAAAAAAAATAAATAACTACTACAAATAAGTTCATTGGTTTTATTTGTTTGTATTATAAAATGTCACTTGAGTTCTTTATTTAATTCCTTTGCTGGAGTTTAGATATGCTTCATAGTATGAGATAGTTATTTATGATTTTGGGTCTTGATGTTAATTCATTTTTTTTTCTGACCATGAGTGTATGAAATTTCAGACCTTTTGAAAGGTTGGTAACTCTATTTTTGTTGTTTGGTGAATAACATAGACAACAGAGTAGAGAACCATTTACCATCAGGACTTTTTTGAGTAATCTGGGTTGGTTCGCCTAAGCTGTGGCGGGGTTTCCTTCAGTTTTGCTTCTGTTGTGCGAGGTTTTTGTCGTCTGCTGCATCAGTTTGTATTATTCGAGTCAATAGTACTTTGTTCTGTTGCCTTGGTTTAGTGTCTTGGTCGGTCAGAATCAGCTTGGACCATTGTGCCAGTTTTGTTTTCGAATGACATACTCTATTTTGTTTAATTTAATCACCAACAATTTATACAGTATTCCCTGTAGCGGCTCTCGGTGGCGGTCTAGCTTGCAGTGGCGGTTTATGCGGTGGTGATTGGCCGCAGTGGCTCGAATCTGGATCTAGAGTGAGTTGTTTCCTTCTTCTATGCGTTTAGTTTTATTTAATCACCTTTTGTTTAACTTTTTTAGCTTTAACTACTTCTCCTTACATATTTGATTGAATGCCTCATTGGATTTCACTTTCAGCACTCATGGTCTTTTTGTGTTACAAATGTGTGTTTTTAGATTTGAAATTTTCTTCATTCCTGATACATTCTTCAATGCCTAAATGTGTGTTTTATAAGTTATTTCATTCACAAGTCTAAATCCAACAAGTAATTTTTATTCACAAGAATATGGCCAAATAATTAATTTTAGAATAAGTAAGTATCAACAAGTCTCTTACTACAAGCAGGGGTGCAAAAGTTTTCATAAATTCATAATATGCTTTTGCTTCGTGTTATGATTACAAAATGGTAATTGAAACAATAACTACGCTATTATACATTTTCAATTGATCTCTTACTACTCTTTCATGTTTCCTCCCCTCTTTGTAATCCTTTTTTAATTTGATTTTCAAGTGTTGTGAAAATCCTTCTTTTGTATATAATTCACTTATGGTGCTGCAAAATCACATGAATATGGGATTGGAAGGGTGAAATACAAACTTCAATTTGAACAACTAAAAGGTATGCAAATTTACTGATTGTTCATTTCCTTTAGTTGTTTCCCCTTATTCTTCAGCATGTGTTTGATATGGAGTTTCTTTTGAACTTCTGTTTGTTTTTTCTAATTTGTTGTTTTTTTCTTAAGATCCTATATCGTGAATTTCTCCTTACTTTGAGGAATCATTTTGGTTTGTCTTTATAAAAACAGATTTGTTTCTTTAAGTTTTCAGCATACATTCTGTTACAAGAAAGGTTTGATGTTATAAAAACAGATCCTGTTATAAAAATAGGTTTGTCTTTATAATAGATTTGATGTTTCAAAAATTGTTACAAGAAAGGTTCATGGGACAGTGTTGTGAAAAACGATGTCAAGAACAAAGTATAACGGAAAAGGAATGGAAAAACAAGAAGAACAACAAGGATTGGTTATAACTGCTATTCTTTACTTTCTCTTAAAACAAGATTACAAGCGTTACAAGAATAACACATAACCCTCTCACCCTAAATTAGGATTTGCCGTATTAGGGTTTTCCGTCATGTCTAAGATGAGAGACTAGTATGCTATTTATAATAAACCTAACATACTAACTAATGGGCTTTTTAACAATTACCCATTACAAGCTAACTTAGGGTACAAGCTAACTTAAACAACTGGACATAACAAACAGGCCCAATTCGATATGCTAACAAACCTAGCAATATCCACTAATGCATGTTAGAACAACTTCGACTACAACATGCACTACTTCGACAGCGGCATGCGAACAATCTTCGACCTCATGCTTACTCCCTGTCGAACCAGAAGCAACCCTAGAGTTCGTTCCAATATCTCACAAATCTCCACCTTGGAACAAACTCTAATATTGAAGAACCAGTTAGCTTTCTTCATGCAGCTTTACCAACTGCATACAGTGGAAAAACTTGCAACTTGGCAATGTCTTGGTGATCATATCAGCAGCATTGTGATCTGTCGAAACCTTCAGCACATGGACTTCTCCACGTTCGATTACTCCTCTGACGAAATGCAGCCTCACATCAATGTGCTTCGTTCGCTCATGATAGGCTGAATTCTTCGACAGATGTATTGCACTTTGACTATCACATTTAACAGTGATAATTCGACCTTGAAGTTTCAGCTCCTTAGCAAAACCTTCAAGCCACAATGCTTCTTTCACAGCTTCAGTGAGGGCAATATACTCTGCTTCAGTAGTTGACAATGCTACAACCTTCTGAAGTGTTGCTTTCCAACTAATTGCCGTGCCAAACATAGTGAAAACATATCCAGAAATAGATTTTCTGGAATCCATACAACCTGCATAATCAGAGTCGACATATCCTTCGATTACTGCTTTACTATCTTCACCCAAGGCTCCACCATAAATCAGAACTCTGTTCAGAGACCCATTTATGTACCTTAGAATCCACTTCAATGCTTGCCAGTGAGCCTTTCCAGGATTCGACATGTACCTGCTTACAAGACTTACTGCATATGCTATGAGATCTGCATATCCAAGTCTCTGAGGTGGCTTGATGACTCTTCTCTGCCTATCTCTTGCCAACAAGTAGTCATCAACAGTTTCTTCAACTTCCTCAGTATCTTCTTCTTCGACTTCATCTGGGATACGCAATTCAGCATCAACATGCTCCACCTCAACAGGAATCTCTCCCTGTTCCAGCTCTTCGACAGAAATTTCTGCACTTCGATCAACATCATCAGTTTTCTCGAAAGTCATTTCAGCTTCATTGAAAACTACATCTCGACTGGTGATACACCTCCTGTGACCTGGCTCTAGGCACCATAGCCTATAAGCTTTGACTCCTTCAGGGTATCCCATGAACATGCATTTTAGAGCTCTAGGTTCGACCTTGTCTTGCCTAATGTGAGCATAGGCTACGCAGCCAAATACTCTCAGTTTGTCGAGATCTGGTGGATGTCCCGACCAAACTTCTTCAGGTGTCTTCATATCTAACGCAGTCGAAGGACATCTATTTATCAGATATGCCGCTGTCGAAACAGCCTCAGCCCAAAACACCTTCCTGCCAGTTTGATTTTCGACCAGAGTCTTCCAACCTTTGAAATTCTCAAAAGTTTCATCCTTAGTCTTCTGGATGAATACCCATAACTTTCTGGAATAGTCATCAACTATGGATAGAAAGTACCTCGCTCCTGAATGTGAAGGACACCTTGCAGGCCCCCAAAGATCAGCATGGATGTAATCAAGGGATCCATGTGTTCTTTGTTTACCTTTGTTGAACTTCACTCTACAAGATTTTCCAAGTACACAGGGTTCACAAAACTTCAGCTTTTCGACTTTGTCTCCACCAAGCAGATTTTGTTTCCCTAGTTCGATCAGACCCCTTTCACTGACATGGCCCAATCTCATGTGCCAAATTTCTGTCTTCGACAAAGGTTTCGTGGATGCAACATTTGTCGAACCACTTACAACTTCAGCCTCAAGGGCATACAAGCCTTGTTTCTTCACGCCTCTCAAGACTTCCTTCGACCCCTTCATGACTCTAAGGATACTTTTCTCTCCTTGGAAAACATATCCTTTCTTGTCGAATTCACCAAGAGAAATCAAATTCCTCTTCAAATCAGGTACATACCTAACTTCAGTCAATAACCTTATTGACTCATCATGGAGCTTGAATCTCACAGATCCAACACCAGCAATCTTGCAAGCTTTGTTGTTTCCCAGCAATACAGATCCACCATCTTGCTCACATAGTTCCTCGAACACGTCTTTGTTTGGAGTCATGTGCCAAGTACAACCTGAATCCATAATCCACTCCTTCGTTGAGTCGCTGCTTGAAACCACAAGAACATCAGATGAGTCGAAATCATCTTGTGCAATGACTACGTTGCCATTATCCTTACCTCCATGATCCTTCAGGCGTTCAGGGCACACCTTTCTTGTGTGACCCTCCTTCTTACAATGATAGCATCGAATACCAGATGCCTCGCCACTGTAAGACTTATGCTGACTTTTACCCTTGACGGCCAAACCTTCACCAACAGTCGAAGGTTTATGCTCCTTTCGTTCGTTCAAGTCCTTCGAATACAAGGCTGATTGAACTTCTTCAAAGGTCAGGGACTCCCTTCCATACAAGAGAGTTTCTTTGAAGTGAGCATGTGTTCTGGGCAAAGCGCACAACAGCAACAACGCTTGATCTTCATCCTCGATCTTCACATCAATATTTTCCAGATCAAGAATCAGCTTGTTGAACATATCCAACTGCTCAGCCAACACTTTGTCTTCACTCATCTTGAATGAATACAAAGCCTGCTTCAGGTAGAGTCGATTTACCAGCGATTTGGTCATGTACAAACTTTCAAGTTTCACCCATAACCCTGCTGCCGTCGTCTCCTTTGATACCTGTCGTAGAACCTTATCACCAAGGCTCAGCAAGATTGCGCTGTGGGCTTTCTCTATCATGGCCGTCTTCTCCTTCTCCGTTAACGCAACATCCATGGCTGCGATTCCCTTCAACGCTTCTAAACAACCCTGCTGAACCAGGAGGGCTTTCATCTTCAAGCGCCACAGACCAAAATCGTTCACGCCGGTGAACTTTTCAATCTCATACTTTGTTGAAGGCATCTTCTCCACGCTCACCGCACCAATTTGTTGTGAAAAACGATGTCAAGAACAAAGTATAACGGAAAAGGAATGGAAAAACAAGAAGAACAACAAGGATTGGTTATAACTGCTATTCTTTACTTTCTCTTAAAACAAGATTACAAGCGTTACAAGAATAACACATAACCCTCTCACCCTAAATTAGGATTTGCCGTATTAGGGTTTTCCGTCATGTCTAAGATGAGAGACTAGTATGCTATTATAATAAACCTAACATACTAACTAATGGGCTTTTTAACAATTACCCATTACAAGCTAACTTAAACAACTGGACATAACAAACAAGCCCAATTCGATATGCTAACAAACCTAGCAATATCCACTAATGCATGTTAGAACAACTTCGACTACAACATGCACTACTTCGACAGCGGCATGCGAACAATCTTCGACTTCATGCTTACTCCCTGTCGAACCAGAAGCAACCCTAGAGTTCGTTCCAATATCTCACAGACAGCTTTTACTTTTTGTTAAGACAAAACCATGTAAAGTTTTATGCCACAAGGTTTCTTCTAACTAAATTATTTCAAAATGTTTCTATTTGTTTTTGGGGTTGATTGATGTACTTTCCATTTCTACACAGAAAACTTAAGACTCAATTTAAGTGGTTACAATTATTACTTTTAACTGTTCAATCTTTACTTTGGTGATATAATAAGGGTTGAATGCGATGCATACAATGTTAATACATTGCTACCATTTTATTTGTATATTCTGAAACATGGTTTATGGTTCTAGTATTTAGAACTATTATTCTGAACATGATAATACTAAACACACTTATTTTAATCTTATTAATTGTTTGCTTCTATTTTTAGGGTGGTTCAAGCTACTTTGCAATAAAGGACTGTTTTTGGTATAAAAACATCCGTTTTCTATTCAGAAGTCTAAAGTTGATGCTTTTCATAGTGAAGTTATCGGCAATTTTTTTCTCATTCAATATTTTTGCTACTATTCTTTTCATTTTTCTCTCTTTCTTTAACTATAGAAATTTTCATTAATAATAACAATTTTCAAAGTTATTCAACTTTTCCCACATGTCTACAAAGGATATGCTCAAATTATGCTCTTAGTTTTCTAAAAATTGCATTCATTGGTGTGCTTTCAAGTAGGTAGAGGAGATGCACTCATGCAACAAAAGATAACCAAATGATAGCAGTATATTCGGTGGATTCCCATCTTTTATACAAAATAAAGTCCTACTATAAGAGATTCGGTGACAAGGAGATGATGGAATCAATATATTTCCCCACTCAGAATGTTGTATTTTAAATGTCATTAAGGAATAACATACAACACGAATAATAGACTTCTTTTTCATATTTACAGAGAACTTCCATTTCTTACATATTTACTAGCAAGTTTGATGAGACTGCACTTTCTTTATATAATTCATAACCTTTTGAATTTTTTAGTTAATGTAAAAAACAAAATATCAATACATAATTTTGTATGATCACTCTAACTCTAAGGACATAAGTACTTCTGTAAGTAATTGCTCCCTGTTCTTAAAGTGACTAGATCAAAATTCCAACGATTATTATTGTAGTGGTTCATAGTCTGATATTGGTTGTTTCTCAAATAATTGGGATTGAGTATTCCCTAATCAATTTTGTTTGTCTTGGTTGTGGAGTTCTGATGTGTTTATGCAGATTAGTGGGCAATTTGACTTAGCAAATTTATGATCCAAATGAATTGGTGGGGTGGAGCAGCTTTTGGTGCGGGCTGTTTTTTTTCAAGTTGAAAGTGGTTATGTAATTTGCAGCATTTGGTGGTCCTTATGTGCAGTTTTTATTTGAGCAGCTTTATGTTTGGGATATTTTCCATTCTTGAATGTTAATTTATTGGAGAAAATTTGGGTACTCATCAATAAAAGGTGGATAACATAACATATGCTGAGTTGGCACCAACAAAGTTATTTGTTTTATGTTATATTATTTTTAATGTTATATAAATACATTATTTTGATTTGGTCAATTCAACATGGATAGTATTACCCACCTTTTATTGATGGGTAAACAAGAATTTTCCTAATTTATTTCTTATGTTGTTGGGATGCATGCATGATTTGGTATTTTTAGTTTTTGATCTTTAGACTATTGACCCTTGAACCATATTCATAGATAACCTTATATTATCAAATAAAACTCATTTGGCTTTTACCAAAATAATAAATTGTATAATATCTCTTCTTTTATTATATTCTATGATATATGCAGGCATGATAAGCAAGTATTTTGGTTGGAAACATTAGTAAATATTAAAGTATATATTCTTTTGGAGCCGTATGTGTACTTTAGTAACTCTATTAATTGAAGTGACTTTGTTTTTCATGTTAGTAGGAATTTTTTGATGTTTAACTATAAAAGTAGTAAATAAAATTGACCCGTGCAACAATATAATACTATATTTTTTTTTCTTTATAATTAAAAAAGAAGAGAAGATATTGCCCCAATACATATATTGTGATTAAATAGATAAATAGTCTTTTTTATTTTTTTTTTAAGAAGCTAAATTAGCCTACCGAAATTGACACATGGGAGAATCGAACTTTAGACCTTGAGAAAATTGGCACCGGGGAGAATTAAACCTTAGACCTCAAGGAGGAGCACACTCTCAGGTCTAAGCCAATACCACTAAGCCAACCCAAGTGAGTTTTAGATAAATAGTCTTAATAGATTATGTTTTCTGATCTGTTAATACTAAAATATAAAAATTGGTATTCAAATGACATTAAAGGACATATGGAGACGAATTTGATTGCAATATTTAATCTCTATTAATCTCATTTGTGTTTATTGATAGATGTATGTGTCTCTCATGGGTTAAAGATCATTTATTGGTCTCTATTACAGTCGATAGGATCCGTAAGTCTAGTTTTAAAAGCTTTGAGACATAAGCTGGCATACAATTTTAATTTTAATTTTATGCAACTTAATAATATGATTTTATCAAAGCTTGGTCCAACCTCATTCTTGGCATGCTCAATTGCAATTATTATTTCATAAAATTTAGCACATAAAGCATTATTGCTACCAATATTCATTGAGAAGCAAGCCACAAAAGTTGCTATATAATCTCTAACTCTAAAACTTTCAACAATCTTCAAATCCTGAGTTGACGGAGAAATTGATCTATTAGAAATAGTTATAGATTAATTGAAGCCAATAAGTCAAAGAGCCAGTTCTAAATGTGATTATAAAGGTGCAATGTAAGAGGAGATGGTCAGAAGTTTCCAAACAATCATGACAAAAGCTACAAGCTAAGACATTGTTGCATCCTCTATTCCACATATTGTTATCAGTTGGGAACTTATTTCATGGATAAACCGTCAAAGGATAAATGAGTGAGACGAGAAAATAAACCATAGTCACATAATTCTCTTAACATGTGAATCACTAATTGGTACTTGCGTATCGGTTTGTGGTACTTTTGTGAATTGGTTCGCACGAATTTCCCATGTAATTCGTGGAAACCAGCAAATCGAGGCAAGTGAGTGAGGATCGAAGAGAGGAAGAAAAAGGTTGAGTAGGAGATAAAACAGAAAGAAAAACCTCTTTAAAGCTTAGAGAAAGAGAACGTCTCTTGCAAAATAACACTGATAAAAAGAAAAGAAGCGAAAGAAAAGTGAATATGAAAAAAGGTTTTAGAAAGTGGCCACTAGTTTGTTACAGCTTGCTTCTATAATCCTTCTACTTGCAATATTAAGATAGCTTACTATTCTTAATTAGGTAATACAATACTACGAACTGAATCTCTATACACCCATACGTGTCGAATTCTTCTCATGTTGCATACTGCAAACCCGTACCCGTACCACGTACCGACGTGAATCGTGAATTATGTGACTATGAAATAAACTCACACAAGACTTTCTTACCCCAATTAACAGGGCTTGCAGGTTGCTTAATGTCCAAGTAAGCTTGATTAGCTGTCATAATACCATCAATAGAGTTCTTCCGTGCTAGTTGATCAATATTATCTACTAAAGGTATTGATACCTCCATGATCTGCTCATCAACAATAGAAAACTTGGCAGACAAGTAAGTAAGAATTCTCCAATTGCCATTGTCAATCATATAAAAAACTTTAGTATTAAAATATTAGTAGATGGTTGGTGGAATGTTCATCAAATCAAGAAGTGAGTTTCCCAACCAGTTATCAGTCCAATAAACGATGTTTGGACCATTTCCTACAAGACCGATGAAATTGTTTTAAACCTCATTAATATGAACCTCATTGGCCAAGTGTAAATGTTGAAAGAATATAAAAGCATACCCTGGATGATTGATTTAACCATTTGGACTCTCCACGTGATAGTTAAATATACGTCTTTCCATGCAGCACAGTGAAGAATGGTTTGAATCCAACTGCAGAATATGATGTTGCATCCAAAACAATGTAGCCCCTTATCAAGAAAACTGACCATGCTTTGAATGAAACCACTTTGTTGAGGTGAGATAATTCTGGAAGCTACCACTGAGACCCTATATTCTATAGATATCATCTCAATGATAATTTTGAATTGAAAATTTACCAATGTAACGGGTATGAAGTTTTCCATTCTATCAACATTAGGAGATTTTGGGATGAATTTATGTTATTTCTAAGATAACACAAGTTTTAACAAAAGTTCTTTTCAAATAGAAAATTGTCTAGACATTTTTAATATATTTTTTTTATTACAAATAGAAATCAAACTTTTCAAAGGTACTAATATTAATGTGCAAAAATAATTCCAAAATTTGTCCCCATTGGATCATCAATTTGTAAATCCCAAATACTAACCAGATCGATGCTTTAAAATAATCTCAACTAATACACTCCATCTATTCACTCTTCCCAGCAAACCCTAAGAAATACTAAATAAAATAGTTGAAGTAATCAAATAAAAACAAATTTTTTATTTTTTCTAAAAATTTTTCCATTACAAAAAACTCGAATTTTTCAGAATAAAATTTCATTTATACGAATTCAAATTTGTCAGAATTTAATGTTTTTCAAAAGAAAAAAATTGACAAAAAAAATGAAATATATTCATTCAAATTTGTATAGTACACCGAATAACACAAATTCAAAGTTGTTAAAATCCAATAGGATTAATATGCAAACAAACTCGAAACACTCAAGTTAATAATATACAACAACATAATGTCTACAAAATTGTGTAAATCAATTATTTAAATGACGAAATGAAACAGAAAAGTAAAACAATTCTACACCAAAGCATCATAATACTTAAATAAGTGAGGTAAGGGAAATAAGTGTGAGGGGTATATAGTATAATTTTCAAGATCCCTAAGCCATGAAAAGGATGGGCTAATTCGGCCCTAATAATGTTAGGCCCAAAATATGCTTAGACCTAATTTCTGTATTATCGTTCCTATAAATTCCAACACTCTTCTTCAATGGCAGCCGAATCATTCCTTCTCTCCTTTTAAATTGTTTGCTTTGTTTTTCCATTTTTGTTGTTCATATTGCTACTTTGATTTCTTCCTCATTTGTTTGCTTTGCTTTTCAATTTTTTCTACTTTGATTTTAAACAAATTTATGTTTCTTTAATTTTCACCTGTCATACAATATCCTTATGTTTTGTGCATTTTTTTTGCCATCAAGTTATAAACTTTTAGCTTTGTTTTGGTGTTTTAGAATATAATATGCACTAAACTGGAAAAAGGCTCTCTAATAGATTAGTGTTATCAGGGGCCTTATTATTAAATGTGCATAAATGAAATTTTGGGTGCCGCTTTGCAGATCTAACTTCTCATGTTTTGAGCTGCCAGTATAACCCATATATATATTAACTACAAAGTTTACTTTTGGTTAATTCACTTAATTGATTAACAAATTTAAGGTTGTAAAATTATTTTGGTGTGCGCTTAATCTTTCTGATTGTTAATTGTGTTGTTTTTTTTTACTAATCACTAGGGAAATGAAAAACATTATGAGTTTGCTTGCAAATTTTAGTACAAATTATGCCATAATGTCTTAACATAAGGTGTGTGCCTCTTTACATGCATGTAGTATATTAGTTTTTGTTTTTGGTTGATGTCATGGATAGAAAAAAGAAAAGGGAGTTGTGCTATTCTATTATTTTAGCTAGTCATAGTAGTAGATCAATAATGGAACCATAGAAAAGATTTCATCGGATGGGTAAAGAATATGATTTATAAGACATATCAAAACATACTCATCTATCGAAGCCTACTTTGGGAGTGCAAAATTTTTTCTTTGGGAATCTGATGTTTTTTTACATGGTTTGGACATCAATTGTTTGTTTATTTGCCACAAGTTTTGTAAGAAGGGAGAAGAGGTACAGGTATATTAGCAATTTAGAAAAGGTGGTAAATTAAAATGTGAAACTTCATTCCAGCATTAAATGGTTAATAATAATATTTTCATTGTCTCATAATGCATTTGTTCAATAGTGCTCAATTAATTGTGTGGCATTTCAATTTGTATATAGGTTTTGACAATTCACTCCAAATATCATTAAACATTCAGTGGTGGAAATATAGGACTGGGCTTCTCATAAAACAGGTTCACTCTTGACTAAAGTCATCTATGGTTGTTTCGTGTGTACGCTTTGCTACCATTCAAGAAAAACCATTACATAAATCCTGCTATCCAGTGATTTTTTCCCACTTGATTTTCTCCACAAATGTGAGGACCAAGGACAACATCAACTCTAAACACAAAAAACCAAGCTATAATTGAGAAAGTTAATCACAATTATATAATATAAGATACTCATGTCAAATTATAGAATTGTATGACACTACTATTGAACTATCATATGCTAAACGGATAAAAACATCATTAAAGTCAACACACTCCCCATTATATTTTTTTCAACCATTTTTGTTTATCAATAATTAGACACAACAGTAGAAAAAAATTCCATCGAACGAAATTTAGAAAAGTGATATAAATCCTTTTGAGAGAATCAAGTTTGTAAAAGCAAAAATTCTACTCTAAGCCCTTTGCATACTTGGAAAGAAGACAATTGAAAAAGAAGTCTCAGCTCTCATCCCTCAAGATACCGACGGAATAAAAGCTACAAAAATCAAATCCTAGAGTTAAAAATAATATTGTATTTGACAAATAAACAAAAAATGAATTTCGCAGTCGCACTAAACTACACTACAAAAACTATACCCATCACAAGAAAAGCTAATGAAGTTACCGTCTGTGAAATTCTCCAAAACCACATTGATAGATTTTTTTATCTCAAATCTCAATCAAGGGGACCTATTTTCAAAAATTTATTCTTCAGGAAAAGAGCATGAAACTATAATTAAAGTCATCTATGTATATGGCATTGTTAACATGCTTAAAGCCATGAAGTATATATATGCCAGACACTTTCCACAATCCTAATATGTCACTTTGTCACATATGACCATTGACATATATTATCACCCTTGAGGTATAAATGTAATAGATTATAATTATAATTACGATAGGATGAGGCTTATAGATGAAATAAGAACTGCAAACCACTTAGAACATAATTGACGTGGTTGTGTTTAAGGACATGACCTCACCAAATATATAATACGTAGAACACTCAAAATGAAATCTTTTCATATAATTTTGATGTGATGAACTTTTTTTCTTGAACCTTGGAATTCAAAACAAAATATTTTAGGTACAAACAAAATAATTTTTTTTGAATAGTTAAATAATACTCCCTCCGTTCCTTTTTAATTGTCACTTTTGAAGAAAAAATTTGTTCCTTTTTAACTGTCACTTTCAAAGTTCAATGCAACTTTAAATAATGTTTTACCAATTTTATCCTTAGTTATTTATTACGGAGAGAGAAATATATGAGATGATATATTAAATGAATAAGGTTATTATAGTAAAAGTATAAATTATTGTATCAAAAGTAGTGACATTTATTAATTGTCTTGGTTTGTGTAAAATATCAAAAAGTGACAATTAAAAAGGAACAGAGGTAGTAAAAAAGAACACTACTCACCTTCCATGTCAATTGTATACATTAAAGAAAATAGACATTAAAGAAGATTAGGATGTGATCCCAAGAAAACTTTAAAGAAAATAGACATTTGTGAGTCAATCTTCCATTGAAGTTTGCAGGGCCATTTCAAACCTTTCATCAATAAATACAAAATGAGTGGCAAAATGTGAAAGAGCATGCTGAAAAGCTAATGGACAGATACACCATCAACAACCTCTTTTATGACAGTTCTCCATAATCAAAACAGGATACATGAATTGCATTAATACCATTGAACACGGATATGAACACTTTGATGATTGGCATGCATCGTTTTTACAATGTTGCTTGAGTTAGAAATCACTTAATACCCACCACAAACTTCTCAGTTAGAATTGTATATGAAGATATAATTTGTTAGGTGGCAATGAAGCACATGGTGATGAATAATTTCATTGTTTCATATTTTTTATTACAAACTTGACTGATAAGAAAAGGAAAGTAAGAGTACATTCCCATTCCCTATGAAATGACAGTGGAGAGAAGCATAAAGAGAAGTATGACTCAATTTAAAGGTTGACCCAATTGAAAGAATATAAAGAGAAGTATGAAATTGCAATGAAGAGAGGCATAAAGAGAAGTATGAAATTGCATTAGAGACTTCAAAAACTAAGAAGCCATGAAATTGTTCACAAAGCATAACCCAATCTAAAACAAAATGAATTGCATATGACAATAAAGCTCTTTATAAAAACCATGAGTATATCCCTTTCCAAATTTATTCTACAAAGTGGATAAAGAATTCTCAATTATTATATATCCATCAAGATTATAGCCCATTTTATTTGTAAAAAAAATGGTTAGTTAGTTATGCAAAACTCACATCAAAGTGCAATCCATCTTACTCAACTGATGCTTTTCAAATCACTCTTACCCAAAAGGCTTGTTACAACTTATCTATCAACACCACCAAAGATCTAAATGATTCCTATCTCATTGGGTTAATATTTTTAGAAGGAGGAGTGTTTTCCATTTTCATTGAGTTAATTACAGGAGTAAAAGGTAGCAGCAGGGGAAAAGAAAAGGGTTGCAGCAGAGGGATTCATCATTGAAAAGAGAGATTCAAGAATTAATCAAGAAAAAGGCTTTGCTCCCTTTTTGGACAAAAGCAACACACTTTTGAAGTACGTATCCAGTAATCATTGTAAACTTCTCATTAGTGAATGGATTTAGTAGGGGAGTTCACTTAACAATTAACAATATCGCTAATCTTCAAACACTGAATTTTCATCGAATTGAAGAATGACTTGAATAAAAAGAATAGAAGAATAACAACTTTACCATCGGTATTGAAGAATGACTTGAATAAAAAGAATAGAAGAATAATAACTTTACCATCAACATTGGTATTCACTATACATTTTTTAATAACTTGGGAAGAATTACTTTGTCGGTCTCCATAAGCTTAACTTAGTTGGTAAATACATTATATGTAGGGACCAGAGTTCGAATTCCAGACACTCTATTTATTCATTTAAAAAAATAATTTTTTAGTTACTAGATTGCTTGACAAAAAAAAACTTTGTAAGAATTACTAAGTTACCAATGAGGGTAGCGTTGGTTATATTTCGCTAAGAAATAAGAATACATTTTATTATTTCGTCAGTAAAATCATTATTGTTGTTTGTCCGCTTAACTCAGTTGATATAAATATTTGATAATATATGCAGCAGTCGAGGTTCGAAGCCCAGACAAATCACTTATTCATTTTAATAGATGGATTTCTAACCGCCACTTCTTCAAGAAAAAAATCACTATTCTTTTTTATTTATAATTTTTCTTAACTTGTACAAACAAGTGTGATGGTTATCGTGGGATCCATGGAGTAAAATTAAAGAGGGTACATAAATGACCAATGGAGGAGAAAGAGAAGCAAAATTCAAACACATGCAATTAATGAATGAGTAAAAACATTGAAAAGCACATGAATGTGACACGAAACCAACCCCAATAAAAGTCCATACTGTACTAAATATTTCTCTTATTAGATCTTGTATAGAGTTTGAACATAGGAAATTTACCAACAAGTAAAATGTCACACACTTGAGTCTTGCCATCAACTTGTCTACAGAAACATGTCAAATTAAAAACAATTTCATATCAACATTTGACCAAGCACTCAACCGACAAAGACCTGTTTTTTAACAGAAGTCCCGGATTGAATTGCTTTCTGAGACTCTCCATAACTTAATTTCACAACCATTTTATTTTATTTTATTTTCTTCTTTGCATGTGGTCACTTCTTCTGAAAGAAAAACCAATAGCTTTTGATTGGTTTGAGAAACATTCTAAAATTCACGTTTCATAAACAAACTCAATTTGATCAACTAACCAACACTAAAAAAGTTGAATTATCAACGAAAATTAGAGACGGAAAAAATATTTTAGACTCTAATATTGTCATCGTTTAGGACGACACAAAAATTAGAGACAAACTTTATGTTTTCCATCACTAATTTCTATCGATAATTCAACTTTTTCTAATTATTAGAACATTGGCGAATGAGAAGGCGAAGAATTAACTGAATTGAGAATGTTGTTCCAGTAGTTCTCGTTATCTTCAATGAAATCACTTCCACCGCCGCTTCCACTTCCATCACAAGTATTACACTCTCCACCGCTCTCGGGTGACAAACTCGGGTCACCGGAATTAGATTTATCAAGCAAGAGATTAGTGAAACCCTCCTCAGCAACACTGATCATTGTCATCTCATGCTGCAATGTAGAGCTAAAAGCCATTGATGAATTCTCCATCAAATCTTTGAATTCTAACAAATGTGTTGAATCTTCATAACCTTTCCACTCTTTCTCGCCTTCTTCTTTAATACCAAGTACTTGATTTGAAGATGATGACGCAGATGATGAAGGTTGTGGAGGAAAAACAGAAGTATTACTTCCAAGTTGATGCTGTTGCAATTGTGAACGTAACTTTGATTCTCTAACCAATCTTGCTTCAGCCTCAAGTCTTGCACTTTCCCATTGAGCCTTGTGGCTAATATTTGCAGCATTCTTGGAATGGTTTTCAGGAAAAAGGGTTTCATTTTTTGGCTTGTGTGTAACAGGATCAAATCCCATTTTGGTTAATCTTTTCTTAAGATGTGTGTTCCAATAGTTCTTGATTTCATTATCTGTTCTCTTAGGCAAATGTGTGGCTATTGATGACCACCTAAAGTATAGGACAAAAAAATATTACAATAACGTACATAGATTACACACATATATGATTTTTTTTCTAATAAAAATTTAGGGAAGACCTTAACATCCATGCATATATTAAACTACTATATTATATATAGTCATTTTGTTATATATGTTTGTATAATTTCACTTCTTAATTTTATGTTTTTGTTTTTTATGAACTTCTTTTTACGTATAATTGATCTTAATATGAAAAATCAGGACTATTCGTGGTTCGGTTTACTGAAAAAAATCAAAGCGAACTGAACCGTTACTAGAGTTCGGTGAAAATGTACCGAACTGTTAATGGATTGTCCCAAACCTAACTGGTATAAAATCTATGTGCTTTGGTTTTATGTTTCCAAATCGAACCGGAACTGCCTTTACATAAAATTGAATTATACTTTTCTGAATTGAAGCTATTCGTTGTAAACAAACTGTACAAAATTGCTATTATTAACTGATAATAGAGTTGTTTAAAAATCAAAAAAATTATCCGAATGACTATTTGGCTCAACAATTCAGTTTGGTTCAGCTCAGTTCATGAATTGTCTATCACAATTCGGTTCTTTTTGGTTCGGTTCAACAATTCAGTTTGGTTTTTATAATAGTCATATATGAATTGCAACTTTAATTTAACGTAAATTTATCAACCACCAAAAAGGAAGTCATATTTCATGAACCAATGACTATTTGGCTTAATTAAATTGGGTGTCAGGGAGTAAATTTTGAACATGGCTGTGGGCACAATAAAGAATGTGTTGGAAATGTGGATTAGAATTTTCTGTTCAAGGAAATTGAGATGCCATGGCATTTAAGAGATTCTGAAAAAACAACAGAGGAGTTGTAAAAAGCAAATAAATTATGGCTCTCAATTGAAAAATTCCTCTAAGTTTTTGAGTGAGAAAACTAGTACTAATAAAATATCAAGGTGTAATAAAGTAGCAAAAATCTTGATGGAATTTGGTTGAATCTCAATCT
Organism: Medicago ruthenica; assembly: GCA_018208015.1. Lineage (NCBI taxonomy): Eukaryota > Viridiplantae > Streptophyta > Magnoliopsida > Fabales > Fabaceae > Medicago > Medicago ruthenica. Next base: position 93,190,911 of record CM031377.1, on the reverse strand, counting down.
AGAACATGATTTTAAATTGCAGTTTTGGTTACACCGTCAAAATTCTTTATATTAAGGTAACAATTGTGATAGTGGTTGCGAACCTTTATGATTGCGTTCACGTTGCAAATCTTTATGTTCATGAAAAACATGGAAAATTGCGGTTAAAATTGTGGTTGTGATACCATTGAGGAGACATCAAAATACTTTATAGGAAAATGCTAGATAGATAAAGTTTTATATAGATGTATATGCCAAACCTGTTGCCTAAAAATGCATGAAGTTGAATAATGGTTTGTTCTTCTTGCACACTAAACTTTCCCCTCTTGATATCAGGCCTTAGATAATTAGTCCATCTTAGTCTACAGCTCTTGCCACACCTCTCAAGTCCTGCAAAAAAATAACCAATTTTTTTACAATCTTTAACGGACTAGGATCCTCTAAAACCGACTTTACGGTGTAGGCCCTATAAAGTACGAACACTCTTTTGATCAGGCGTGTTCCAGTGTCTGACACCGACACGACTCCGACACATATGATTACACTAAATTATGTAATTTTTAAAAAATTTTAGCCGTGTCGGCGTGTCAGTGTCCGTGTCGTGTTCGGTATCCGTGTCTGTATTTGTGCTTCATAGGGTGTAGCCCATCCATTTTGGAGGGAAGAACTATAAACATTTTCAACAATGTTACTTATATATTATCAACATAATTAAGTTAAATTACCAGCTTTTGTAGGCAAAGAACGCCAGCTTCCATGACCATGTTCTTCAATGTAAGATAAGAGCTTTTGATCTTCTTCAGGTGTCCATGGTCCTTTCTTTAAACCAACTTTTTCACAACATGGTGATCTCCCCATCGCAAATGTTCTAATGAAAAACTATATAGTAAATTTTGTATACTGTAATCTTTATATGGTGGAGAAGTTGGAGGAGAAACTTGGAAGAGTAAGGGAGAGAAAGGAGAATATATAAGTTGAAGTAGCTTTGTACAAGAAATTAATGAGATGGGCAGAGAAGAATTTGTCAGCGGCATAAAAGGGATAAGAAATTAAATTGATACTCATCAGTATAAATCATTATACGAGGAGAATAGTAAAACTTTAATTTAACTGCAGCATAGTACAGCACATTCACCACACTTAGCGCATTGTGTGCTGCATTATTTATTTGCAGTACATTGTACATTTATATGCATATAAATTGGGTGGTTTTTATGATAGACGACTTACATAAACATTTTATTTGCAAAGATATCTAATGAACGGGGAGTAAATCTTAGAAATTCTGGTTGAATTTGAGCCTAACAATATCTCCACAAAACCGGCTTACGAGAGATTGTCCAGAGTTATAAACACTTATTCAGATCATCTTTCAATTGATGTGAAACTCTTTAACACACCCCCTCACGTCTAACACAATTGAGTTTGGTGCGTAGATTTAAATAGTGGGTGGCCAGATAGCGAAAACATGATAGCAAGTGGTCCAACAAATCTTAAACCAGATTCTAATACCATCTTAAAAATTGTGGTTTAGCCTAACAATACCCAAAAAACCGACTTACGAAGTATGATTGCCTCTACTTATAAACACTCATTCAGATCATCTCTCTATTTATGTGAGACTTTTTAACGGTAAACAAAAACGAAAACACTATCCATAAAATCTAGTTCAGCTGACAATGTCAAAATTGCTACTTTGACCCATTTAACCGGGTTCGAATCGATAATCATGCATTTGATTTTTAGTTACCCGGGGATCATTTTAAACCTATAAAGAGCATTAATTCAAAGACACGTCACTAAGCATTTATGGCGTTGCTAAGGCCGATTTTAATTCATATATTCATTTTGGTGACTTTGTTGTGGTCCTTGTTACTGTATACATAAATAAATTCATTCTTAGTAGTTTACGGATAAATTTTATGATATACATGCATCAATGTTATAAGTAAAAATCTACATTTTAGATTTATTAATCAATGATGTAGATAGTCTTTATTATACTACATACGTCATTTAATGAATGAATCTAAAATGTTAATTTTTATTTATAATAGTGACCGGAGGAGGACCTACTCTTTAAAATTTCAATATTTATATATTAAAAAGTATGTAAACGTGACTAATTAATTCTAATGGTGAATCATTAACACATAACGCATAACCTTTTCTCATGTTATGTATGAAAAATAAAGTATTTAAATCAAAGGGGCTCCAATTTTGGCGCTGGTTGAGCCTTTATATCTTCCCTAAATGTGATGAACCTCTTGATAAACTTTACTTTATAAATTAAAAAGGAGCTCTAGGTCCCTTTAGATATGTGGTTACGAGTTGAATCTCTGATTAATTGGTATGAAAGTTCACTATTTAGGAAGATAACTGTTTTTTTAAGGAAGAGAAGATAACTCTTAAATGCATGACTCTAGAGTTTGGATGGAATTAATCTCTACAATCACATAGAGAGAAGGTACATTATGAAACAAAATTACCTTTTTAATTTAATTGAATATAATTGTAATAATTTCCTATGTGTTATTTAAAGATATTTTGAAACATACAAGTGATAAGGCGCCTTGTTATATTGCACTAATTTCTATAAAAAAAAAAGAAGTTTTTTTTATAAGCCAGAGTAAGTTAAAAAGTAAAGAGAGCTGAGAAATCTCAACACCGTTAACATCTCAAAAAACCCTTATACTACCACTCACTCATAATATAAATAAAAAAGGGAGAAACTGTATAAGTGGGGGGTGGACAAAACTAAATAAGCATGTATTACACCAATCAATACATAATTGAATTGGTTTTACCATCTGCCATCTTGGGTGAAATTCATGTAAATCCGCATGGATTTACACATCACTCCTCAACCAAATAAATATGTTGTAACTTAAACCATATACCCTCCCCAAAAGTTAATTAGAATTCTATGAGAAATCATGTTTTCATGAGAGATTGAATGCATAAATGTGAATATCCTTTAGGACTGTCTTATGGGGGACTATGTTCTAAACTTTAAAATTGAGCTCCTGATAAAAAGAATCATAAAAACATCACAAAGAGCCGACATATATTTAAATTGTAAATAACATAAAAATTTAGTTATAAATAAGATGCGAGAGTACTAGCATTGTAAGAAATATTTTGTTAAAGCAATTCGATTGAAATTAAGGATGAGAAAATAGATGTGAGAATACTACTGTAAGATATATTTTGTATAACTCGGTCATATAATTTGGTCACTATAAATAATTCATATATATTAAACCGGATTGAATTTGATGATTTGGTCTATAAAATTTGAAAAATAAACACTTATCAAAGATTAAAAAAAAACTTGTATAAAACATTGGTGTTAACATATTTTTCTTGTTCTAAACTAAAGATAAATATTAGTATATAAATAAGAGGTGTATATCTTGTAGAAAAAAAGGTGTATCAAATACTTTCTTTTGTTGACAAAAGGTGTATCAAATACTTGAAGATATAATATAACATGTTTATTATACAAATATATCAACGCCATTTAGTTAGCAAAAGAGTAAATTACTCCCCGTCTCTTCAAAGATAATGATATTACAATCTCTTTTCCTTATATTTTAAAACATACATAATTCTCTCTTCAATGATACTGAATAATATATTTTGATCCAAATTTATATTTTTCCGTTAACTTTCGTTTAACCGTGTTTAAAAAAAGTTATTTAACCATTTTTTTCCGTGTCATATCTTCCGCCTTCCTCTTGCCATTGTCGATAGCTCATCCCGTCAGCCATTGTCACACTTGAAGTTAATATATTCTCTTAATTTTTAACAAGTTGTGTTAAATAGATAGTACACTTTGCTTTTGTTGTTGTTGTGTTTGTGTTGGAGCTTCAAAATGATGACTTGATTATACAGAGACCTACTACTTTGAAGCTTAGAAAAAAGGAGCAAGGGATTACTAGTCCTATGTTGGCCAAAAAAATTAATAGATGAATTGGACAAAAAAAATCATTTTGGTAAAATAACAAAATTGTTTAACATAGTTAAAAGAAAGTTAATGAAATAATATAAATTTGGATCAAAATATATAATCATCATCGTTGAAGGGAGGGTTGTGCATGTTTTGAAACATGAGGGGAGGGAGTTGTAATATCATTATCTTTGAAGGGAGGGCTGAGGAATTTACTCTTAACCAAATGGACATGTGGCCTTGTGGTAACTAGCACACTATAACAAGGCCCGATAACACAAAGCTATTAGGAATTGAACACACGGCCTCACATATACAAACCATCACATTCTACCACTGTATCACTGCAACAAACGTAATTATATATATATATATATATAGGGATTTGCTAGGAGTATTTTAGCAAGTTATAACTAAAAAGTTGATAAATACACCTTGAGGTGTATGTTGCTATAACACACCTTCTAAAAAATAAGTGGGTGTATGTTAGCAACTCCTATAGGCATTTGCTAGAATACACCCACTTATTTTTTAGAAGGAGTATTTTAGCAAGTGGTAACTAAAAAGTGGCTAAATACACCTAAAGATGCATGTTGCTAAAATACTCCCACATAAAAACTAGTGGGTGTATATTAGCAAATCCCATATATATATATATATATATATATATAATTTTTTTAAAAAAATAAGGAGTAAAACCCTCAAAATTTTGAGGTCATGTGCGATGAGCTGGTTGTACTTGCTTTGAACTGACTTTGATATGCCTTATGATTCATTAGGGTTCTCTCTAGATGAGAGAGAAACCATCTTGCTTATGTAAAAAATTGATACTCCACCGTCTTAAAATACAAGTCATTTTACATTAAAACATGTCTTATTTATACGTTGAGTTTCAATATCAAGATGGAAAATCGAACAATACGGCACTATAGCGAAGAATAAAACAATGTCGTACTCAAACGATGAAAAAAATCATAGGAAAAATAAGAATGAAACACCAGGTCTATGTGTGAATGATTTAAAAAAAAAAAGAGATACATTCGATGTAGATGGGTGATTCTGAACAAAAACAATGGTCTAAAGTCACCCATCTTCAATGAATGATGAAGAAGAAAGAAAGGAGTAGACGGAGATGGATAATGAAGAAGATAAAGAGAAATAGACAGAGGTTATGAGAGACATAAATTTCAGTTTTTTTTATCTGTTCCCAAACAAAAAAAAATAAAAATTTACCCTACATTAAAAAAAATCCAAAACCGCCCTCTTTTTTACCAACTCAATTGCACCCAACAACCCCCATTTACGGGGTGCACTTGATCGGTTTTTTTATGGGGGTGCAACTGGATGTTGCGCCCCTCATAAAAAAAATCGAGAAAGTGCATCCCGCAATTGGGGGTTGCGAGGTCCGTACCCCATAAACGGGGGTTGCAGGGTGCAGTTGAGTTGGCCAACAATACAACAATTTTGAATTTTTTTCATGTATAGTAGATTTGTATTTTTTTTTTTGGTTTGAAAATAGGTCACGAAAAAATCTAAATTTCATGGGTTGGTAAAAGACATGGGTTTGTCCACTTAAATAAATAAAAAATGAAAAAGATAATAGTAAAAATATTTTATTTTATCTTCAGAAAAGTTTCAAATTTAAAAGGAGTCAAAATACACAGTTCTCTTATATACCGGCTAATTGAATTTGGTCATTTTGATTAGGGCAAAGAGCTATATAGTCTTTCACAATATAGCTAATCATTGTTCAAATTTTAATTGATAGACGTTTTTTTTTAAAAAGAAAGAAGTGTTGATATTTAATACTCCCTTCGGTCTTAAATACAAGAGAAGATTTTTTTAATTCATTGAATAGATGATGTATTTACTTTACATTATAGTCCAGATACATTAATATTTTTTTAATAGTGTCTCTTATTCAAGATCACCTAAAGTTCCTCTAAATAAAAAATCATCTAAAGTTGAACAAATTTATGAAAAAAAAAACAAAAAACTTACCCGAATCAAGTTGGATCTGCTGGCTCACATGTTGTAATTTATATATTAACCCCTCTTAGGTAGGGATGACAAAATGGGTCAATCGTCTCGTCCCACCTCGTCAATAACCCGTTTAAAAAGGGACGGAGCGGGGGAGTCAACTAGAGATGTAAGGTTGAAAATTTTACCCCGTTCCGTGTTCTGTCGGATCAATGGGTTGACGGGTTGACCCGTCAATGTTTTTTAAAAAAAGATTCATTAAAAACTTCACATAAAAAATGTAAAATGTAGAAATTTAAAGCTAATTTAAGAAAATCTAAATATATATCTAATGACTCCACTAAAAATATGAAAATAATCGTTCAAACATATAAATTACATCATAAAAAAAATCAATAATAAATCAATGACTTTCAAAATAAAAAAACTCTATGAGTTATCAATTGACTAACTATTAAAAATATGAAGCTAAAATCATGAAACAAAAGCGATAAATTAATTGAATTTTTCCCCCAATATACGAAGGAGAAAATCGATTGTGACTTATAAATAAAAGAAGTGAAAAAGAGAGTTTCTCTTTAACATATCAACCCAACAGGTCAACCCGCCACACCCCGTCACTGCCACGCTTTTTAGTGGGTTAGGCGGAGCGGACACCCTACTAGTGACGGGTTCAAAATCTCAATCCACCTCACTAAAAAATGAGGGTTAAACGGTTCAACCCGACGAATCCATCATATTTTGTCATCCCTACTCTTAGAAAGGCATAGTGTGTTATTACTTTTATGCCCTTGTTCTTAACTAAAGGCCTCATGTTGCTATAAAGTGGAGGCATACACCTTGTCATAATCTCTTTTATTGTTGCATTAATCTACGTCATTTGTCCAGTGGCAAATTTATAAACGGTCCCATTCGAAAAGTATCTTAATTAAATGAGCAACATGTGACAATAACACTAGAATTAGATGTGGTACAAGCTTATATATTTATAGCAGTATTAAAAGTCATATTGCCAATAATGGAGCTACAAATGACACTGTTGAAAGAAATAATTTAGACTGAAATAGTCCGACCTCATCTAGAGTCCATCTTCCTTGAAATTCATAGAAGTTGGATTCTACTAGAAATAGGGGTGGTGATAGATTGTGCTGAAACCGGCTTGTGAGGTGAAGACAATTGGGCTTGTTACATGAACATAAATAGTGAGTGGTCTGATAGCAAAAATCTGATAGCAGGTAGTCCAACGGATCTTGGAGGAGACTCTAATATCATCTTAGAAATCGTGGTTGGGACTAACACAATCTCACAAAACCAACTTGTGAAGTGATGATTGCCCCCACTTATAAACACATGTTTAAGTTATATTTTGTCCGATGTGAGGCTCATTAACATCTAGTAAAAATGTCTAGGTCTAATTTGTGGTCTATTATAATCTTATTTTTAGTTTTAAGTCTGATCTCTTTGAAAGCCTAGTATAGTCTATTAGTCTATTAAAAAATCTATTTCATATTAACATGTTTAAATATGTAATCTAACATATTTTTAAATAGACTAACAAGTTAATAGATCAATGAAGTTAAATTAACATACAACATGACATTTTAATTTAGAGAATATTAATTTATATGATATCATCATATTTTAATTCTAATGTATAATAACATTTGAAGTGGTTAAATCACATGACCCCAAAATATCTTATCGATTCAATGTTCAATTCAATTTTAAAATATTTTTGAGAGTATTGAAATAATTTCTTTAAACACCACCCATAGAGGGGTCCATAACTAAGAAACTACAATCAAAATAAAAATAAAAATAAAATAATGATTATAACTTTAAATCTCGGTGTGTTAAATATGTTATACTTAGAGAGGAACCACCACTGATCTATTTAGAGTTACATTTGAACCACCACATACATACATCAACTCAAAAGTTAAAACTTTCATAGTGGTAATAGTGAGGTCCAATGAAGTGAAGAACCATGCTAGTTAACTATAGAACGATGGAAGACATTTTGGTTATTTGGAAGGTACATGAGCAATTTATTTCTAGTGGGGTAGGGTACCTTGAATGAGTTGGTATATGAAAAGACAAAAGAAGGGTCCCATGATGAAAAAAGGGGGGCTGAAATAGAAACATAAATGTGGGTTTGTGGTGTGCGTGAGTGAAATATTTTGTGGATCAAAATACTTGTATTGGATATAAAAGGACAATGGGGACAGGACCTTGAATTTTCCTTGATCACTGCCAGTCTAGCAACGTAATATGGTCCAGTGTTGTCTTAATTGATAAATTTAATCCTCAGTCATAGATCACTATGTACAAATTATAGCATATTTTTAGTAACAAAGAAGAAATTGTGTACTTGTAGGTTTAGGTTTATGAAGGACAACAACCAACAAGTATGAGAGGGATGACTACCCTCATCACTGTTTAGCTTATCTAAGTTTTTACCATATTGTTTTGAATACTTAACCGTTTGATGAAATGACGTTTAAATAGCTAAACCGCTGAGGGCATGGACCTCTCATTGAGCTTAGTTAAATGGTTCAACCCATCACACATTTAGAAACAATAGCTCAATGACACATATTCATCAATTAATTAGTGCTTAACACAGTCGACCATAATTTATATTATAAGATTACCTTATAATAATTGATTATTGTCCATCAATAATTGATTAATTAAATAATTAATCCAACATTAATGACCCTATTAAATGAGTTCTCATGACATTTGGCAAAAGTATAGAAGTCCAACGTGGTCAATATATAAGACACAAGAAACGTCAATGAAAAATAATATATATATATATATAGAGAGAGAGAGAGAGAGAAACTATTAACATGGTGGTTCATTTTCTATTATATATATTAGTTTAGTTCATATTTCGTTAGGTGTTGGGAGTTTGGAGAGCGTCGGAAGCGACAATTAGCTAAATGTCTAGGACCACTAAAAGACTAATTAGACATCACAACTCTATCCAAAACCTTAAGACATTAGTATACGAGTATCCTCTCTTATATATCTAATGTTTCCTCCATTTCTAATCGATGGAAGACTTAATCACTCACACTTGAAATCCAACATTAGGAGTCTATACAAATTTATCCTCTGTGATAAAAATGTAAAATAAAAAGTTTAAATGAATTTTTATATTTAATTTTTAAAATCGATTTAATCTAATCCAAATTTAACCTGCATATTTATTTTCTTACATATATAAAATTGCCATATACCCACACACCCACACACACAGATATAAAAGTTTGCCTTTAGAAAATTAATTTGATGTATTGTTCTATAAAACTTCTGACATTGTCAAATATTTTTTTTTTTTTTTTACATTTTTGGTCAAATTACATTGTCAATTATTAATCACAAATTATTGTTTGATTCGGTTTTAATGTAGATATGATTATTTATAATAACTTTTGTATACATATATCAATCAAATCCTTTAAAAAATGAGTAAATTCTAATACAATATTCCAATTTTTTTTAAGAGTGCAATATTATACATTTGTTAGCTTATTAACTCGAAATCACATTAGCCCATATCGCTAACTATTTAAGCAAAAGTGCTTATAACATTTTATTAATAATAAGCTTAATTGCTCTTTTGGTCCCTTAACTACACCGCTACTATATTAAAAACTCCATAAATCCTCTTCATTACTACAAGAATCAAAGGAAAAAAAACTACAAATCCTATTCCTCATCATCCTCCTCTCATCACTACACATAAATTTGAATCCATAAATTGAATTCTCAAACCCATAAATTGAATTTCAACTCAACACAACATGTAGCCATAAAAATTAATCCAGCAATTGAATTTGCAAACCCATCAATTGAATACCCAGAAAATTTAATTGTTCGAATTTAAGTTTTTTGTTTGTTTGTTTGAAAATAATTGAATGAAGAAGAAATAATAGAGGTAGTAAGAAATTAGGGTTTTTATTGAGTAGGTGAATTGGAGGAATTGATGAACTTACAAAATAGAATGAAATTTAAAGGAATTAGATTTGGTGAATAATAGATCAAATTGTGAAGGTTGCTGGGTTTTCTTTGTTGTTTATGGGTTTTGTTGTTGTTGCTGCTGAGTTTTATTGTTGATGTTTGTTGTGCTTGATTTTGTTGTTGTTCATGGATTGTTGTTGTTATTGTTTGTTGTTTTGTTGCTTCTGGGTTGTTGTTGTTGTTGTTGGAATTTCTTCTTGTTGATGCTTTTGTTCATCTTATGAGAGGATGATGATGCTGAAATTATTGTTGTTGTTGCTGCTACTGATGTTCTTCTTATTTTTCCAGAAATGGATGAAGGAGGTGAAGGATAGAGATAGAGAAGATGAAGATCATAAATTAAGTTTTCAACCAATGCCAAATGACGTGTGTAAATGAGTTAACAGTTTTTTCACAAAGCAAACGGTTGGGACCAAATTCTGTAACGGAGACATATTTAAAGGACTAAAACGGACCAAAAATTAATTATGGGACCAAAGAGATACCTCAAAATAATTAAGGGACCAAAAGAACAATTTAGCCTTAATAACAATATCATTAATACAATGAGGGACATCAAAATAAATGATGGGACTAACTGATAACACAGTTTCTTCCGCTAAAGCATTAACACTACCTGATATCAAAATAAATGATGTTCTCATCACCGCATTTGTTTGTCTTCTGTTGAACTCCACCCCGAGAGTTTGGGAAATGTGAATGAAAGAGTCTCCGACATCCGGATATGATATGACCAAAATTTGAGACATCAAGTTTGTTGAAGTGAAAAGTGTCGTTGTTGTTTTAAAATCAATCACAAAGTCAACATTTTCCATCTACGTGTCGCTTAACCATTCTATAGCGTGATACATGTTAAGTGCCAGAAAGTGGTTAAAATGCTCATTTAATTTAGGCACTTATGTTGCTTATTTTACAAGTTATCATAGGATAAGCTCATCATTTATGATTAAATATCAAACTTGTGATCCTATGCCTTACCCCATCTAATATTGAAGGAATTTCATGCTTGAACCTGAAGTGAGCAAAGAAAATGAAGTTTTGATCAAAGCCATCGCTAGAAGCGCACGCTTCCTCGCTACAAGCGAGGATAGGCAGGGAATTTGGAGACTTCATCGCTTCAAGCGCCAGATGCCACGCTACTAGCGAGCTTAGGCAGGGAAATTGGAGAGTTCATCGCTACAAGCGATGAACCGGTCGCTTCAAGCGACCAAGGGCGGTTTAATGTACCATGCTGACGTGGAGCTTTCCCATTGGCCAGAAAACTTCATCGCTACAAGCGACCAGCTCATCGCTTGTAACGAGCGTGCAAAATATCAGTTTTATAAAAGCATTTTTAGCTCTATTTTCAGATATAACTGGATCATTGACTACTTCCAATTAGGGATTACTTTTTAATTCAGTTTAGTAATAGTTTAGGACTTAGTTTTAGGGCTAGAAGCTATGATCTTCAAGGAGCAAAAGGATTGAATTGTGGAATCAACCAAAGGCTTTGGGAAATCAAGACTTGGGTTATGATCTTCATCTTTTCTCTATTCTTTTGTATAGTTGTCATGAAAATGAACAACTAACTTCCCTTTGTTGGGATTGGAGGTATTATTTCTAGCTTTGATGTAATACATGATTATGTGAATATATGATTTTGGCAATTTATGTGTTTACGAAGTTATTCTTGCTTTTCACTCTCATGCTTGATTCAATTGTTATTGACAAATACTTTTGAATCTATGTTTAAGAATAATCTTCTATCAAAATAAGAAAATCTAGAAATGGATTTGGGTTTTGATAATCGCACAAAGTTTCGGATCGTAATGCTTTCGGATCGTTTGATTGATTGGGAAATCGTCGATTAAACGATACGATCGATCTCACGACGTCATTTGGGAAATCAATGACGTTGTCGAGCGATACGTGATATTTTCGCTAAAACGCTAAAATTCATATGCATGATTTATAGATTATATTCTTTGCAAGATTGATGAACTCCAATTCCAACGCTTTGATACCCTATTACTTTATGCGACCAAGTCACGAAACCCTTAACTCAAAACAATACCGATTGTTGAACGGTTCGAAGTAGCGCACCTAATCCCTGAGGAGACGATAATTTGAAAATACTTACTTTTGTTGATTGAAATACTACTTCAACAAAATGGCGCCGTTGCCGGGGATTAGTGTTAAGTTATTTTGAGCATCGCAATAATTGGTAGTGTTTTGAGCTTTTGTATATATCTTGTTAATATTTTTCATTTCTTTTGTACATTAAAAACTGTTTGTGCATTAACCTTCTTTGTTAAGCAAAGAAAATTTCCTTGTTAGTTACATTTGTTTCAGATTCTCAACATTGGAACAAATCATGGCTGATCATCATGATTATTTCAACTACTATAATCCATACGAATATGAATCATATCAACAACATCAACAATATCCGTCTGAAGATGAACAAATGGCAAGAACGGAAAATATTTTGAATATGTTCATGCAACAATCCATGATCAATATGCAAAATACCAACCATAGATTGAGAGCCTTATCATGCCAATTGGAGATTTTGCAAGTTCAATTCAATTTTCTACCAAGAGTCATGGATGTTCAGACCAACAATCAATCCGTTTTGGAATTCGGAGAGATTGTTGAAGACGATATTGATGAGAGTGAGGAAGAGACGTTGTTTGAAGGATGTGGTATAAGGACATTAATGGAAGAATTAGAGATACCACACAAGGATGAACTTCCTCAAGAAAGGTCAAATCCTGAAGAGGCCAGCATTGTTGATAGTAAGGAAGAGATGGATATTGAGAAGATGGGACAGTTTCTTAACAAGGAAGAAACGTGTAAAAAGGAGGGGAAGCAAGTGAGCAAGGCGGAACTTGAGCCAGTACTAGATTGTATTTGTTCCCTGCTCAACTTACTCTGGATAGGGAGGTTATGGACTCCACATCAGCTATACTGCAAGTTCATGGAATTCCTCCCACAACAAAGGAGTACTAAAGCTGATGTGCTTTCAGTCTCATTTTGGCCACCCTAACGAATCAGGCGTCGAGCTAAAGACGTTAACCAAGCGCTTGTTGGGAGGCAACCCAACTCTGTAGGTTTGTTGTTTTTAATTAGTATTTTAGTTTTTAACATCCATTCATGCATATAGGGATAGTGGCAAAGACTGAAAAATTAATTTTTCTGTTTTCTGTCATGGTCGCTACAGCGATGGATCTCATCGCTATAGCGACGAGCTTCAAGCTCTGTCGCTGTAGCGACGTACGTTCGCTTGTAGCGATGGCTTTTAAACTTTGCGCTTGTAGCGCCATGCTATCGCTTGTAGCGATGGGTTTAACATCCTGTCGCTGTAGCGACGAGTCGCGCGCTTGTAGCGATGTTGAATGAACAAAAGTAAGTATTAATTTTTATATCGTTCCACAGGGATTAATGTGATATCATATTCCATTCAACTTCGATTATCGTCTTAAGTTAGGGTTTAATTTGTTTTACTACGCTACTCGTCATTTTAAAACATAATAAATAAATAGTAGAGTCATAGGACATAGAAGGTGTTAGGATTAACTTTCATCAATCAAACATCGTTTATATCCGATTGATTACAAATACGAATTCTAGCGTTTTCTTATATATGACATTATTACGTATTGCTCAACAACATCATTGATTTCCCAAATGACGTCGTGAGATCGATTGTGTCGTTTAATCGATGATTTCTCAATCTATTAAACGATTCAAAAGCTTTACGATCCAATACTATAATGTAATTATCAAAACCAAATCCCATTTCTAGAATTTCTTATCTTGATAGAAAATCATTCTAAACCTAGATTCAAAAGTCTTTTTCAACAACATTTAAATCAAACATAAGATTGAAAAGCAAGAAGAAATTCAATGGTATATAAAAATTGCTAGAATCATATATTGAATAATCAAAAGTTTACAACATGAGTGATTGATTACCTATCAATCCCAACAAAGGAGATTGGTTGATCATTGTCATGACAACACTTGCAAAATAAGAAAGGAAGATGAAGATTTAGTAGAGCTTGATGTCTCAAAGCTTCTAAAATGTCTTCTTCAATCCAAAGTTACTTGCTATTTTGAAGTTTTCCTCCTTCTATGCCTAATCTCTCTTTCTTAGGAATAAGCTCTTAAGTTTCGTGTAAAAATGTAAGCAATACAATAGTAAGTTTTTAACCTAAAAGCTGTAAATAGCTTAAATACTAAACTGATATTTACAATTTCGCTCAGCGATACGTATCCTCGCTCAGCGAACAATTCAAAACAGCCAATAGAGATCTGCCACGTCATCTTCTACAGTTAGACCGCCTTGATGATGTCGCTGAGCGATCCAAAATATCGCTGGGCGAAAACAGCTTCCCCTGTTCCAGAAAATCCCTGTCTTGAATCGCCAACCTTTCGCTTTCAGATCGCTAGGCGAAATATCTCTGCCTGGTTTCGCTCAGCATTCGCCAAGGTATCGCTAGGCGATAATTCTCTGCCTGGTTTCGCTCATCAGTCGCCCCAGGATCGCTAGGCGATTGTCTTCATGCTTCATTCAATAATCTTTGATGTTTTCAGGTCCTGGCTTGCTTTTTCCTACACAAATGGGGAAGAATGAGATATACAAAGAATAATTGGCATTTATTCATAAATTCCATGCTTTTCCTAAGATAACTTGCACAACAAGTAACAAAAAGGCATTATAAAAGACATGGATTTATTCATAATTTGCCACTTATCAAATACTCCCCAACTTAGTTCTTTGTTTGTCCTCAAACAAAAGATTCAAAATAATTGGAAAAACAAGGCTTTAGACAAAGTTAAGCATGAGGCAAATTTCAAAAATGGAAGAAAAGATTTTTCAGGTGAATGATTCAACTATGATAGCGCGAGTAATAGTAAAGTTTCTCATTCCACTAAATACATACCATGATTGTGACACAGTCCTAAGCACAAAGTTTATATCTCACAATTCTTGGCAAACAAAATATTTAAATTTGAACCAACCTAACACACTTCTATAAGAGTAGATGAACATGTTGAACATTTGTAAGGGTTATGAACACTCATCCAATAAACATGATAACATACAATCAAATTATGTGTCCATCTAATTATCATTTCCAAAAGCATAAAAGGCATTGATCAAAAGGTCTTTAAGGGTTGTAATTGGGCTAGGTTACAAAAGAATTGTCATATGTGGGATATTTGAATTCAAATGGCCAAGCAAAAGGAACATTCAATCTAATTACACTTCCTTCTTTCTCCAATACAACACTTGGTGAATTTCATACTTTTCTATTCTTGATTGATTCTTGACAACTTTTTTCTTTGAAAACTTGCAAACCTTTTCATTTTTCTCTTTTCTTTTTCTTGGTTTGCTTTTCTTTTTTTTTTTTTTTTTTTTCTTTTTCTTGTTGTCAAGATCAAATAACACCATTCACCTTTACATTGACTAAAACATAACCTCCCTTTCTCCCCAACTTATTCCAATGATACCCTAATCGAATGTTCCTTTGTTATTATGGCAAAGGTCAATAAAAACGACGGATAAGGGTTCAAAAGAAAACAACTATCAGAATTTAATAAAGAGTTAACTATGAACTGAATTTTTTTACAAACTCCGGCAATTTAAATAAACAGATGAGCTTATTAAATTGACAGTCCACAGTTAACAATTCTGATTCCATTAGGCTCAGATGGGTTAACAGATACTCACACATCTCACAGGGTAGGTTCATTTGGTCAAGTGTTTCACTCAATTTCAAAAAAATTGCCTTGATCATTTCAATGCTTTTACACAATTTAAAACAACAACAGATTTAACATAAAATAACTGAGTTAAAACATGATATTGGTCTCCTGCATATATACATTGGTTGAGGATTCCTCACATTTTTGGCTAGTTCTAAATTGGTTCAAACGTAAATATGTGCTTACTTAAAACTGAGTAACATAAACATTGTGTGCAAAGGACTCATTTCACAATCAAGTATATACCTAGAAAAACAAGAAACGAGTACCTTAACTGCGCGCTTTATCACTAACTTTTTATCATTATCACTCACCTGATCTTTTGCTCACAGCTTTGGCTTAGTTCAAGCATTAAGCATTGAGTATTTGAGCAGGGTTCACACAATTGAAAATTAACTATACTAACTAAAACATGATACTAAAATAAATAACTATAACACACAAGATTAACATAAAACAGTACTAAAGCAAATTGTACCAAAAGTACATAATATTCAAAGTACAGAATTGAAATACGGAATTAAAAGTACGGAAGCAAAGTACAAAACAAAATACAGAAACAGAGTACGGGAATTCAGTAATACAAGCCATGGTATTGTTCAGACAATCCAAAAAAAAATAAACGACTGAAAGCTTTAAATGGAATTTTTCACTTTATGCGCATGCTTTCAAGTCCTTGTCTTGCTCCAGCTCAATCCTCCATCTCCTCATCACTCGCAGTCTCCTCATCCGAACCCTCAGCTGCTACAACATCATCATCAGCACCAGCAACTGCATCATCATCATCATCAGCAACTGCAGCTCCACTGCCCCCTCCATAATAAAATGGCCTGTCCCCAGGGTAGTTCACATAAGAGCGATACTGATCCGGGGTCATCACCTGCTGAGCAGAGTCTGCTGGAGCACCCCAATGCTGCTGCATACGGTAGAGCGACTCCTGGATACCCAGCTGACCTCTGTAATGTGCCTCCATAGCGTCCCAAGTATAACTCTGATACCTAGGGTCCCACTGGTGAATCTGAGGCTGCTGTGGCTGTGTAGGTGGCTGCTCCTGTGCTTGTGATGGTTCAGGCTGATCTTGGGTTTGGTGGTGGGATCTTCTGACTGGCCTCCCCTCATTGTGTCGGGCAATATAAGCATCATCCACCAGGTTTACTATCTTCTCATGAATTTGTGGTGGGAGGACGATGCGTGCTTGCTGGCATAGGCCCATAATCAGTCCGGGGAAGGCAAGTGGACACTTAGCAGTGGTAATGCCACTCATTGCAACTGTCTTAAGTTCCTTTGCAATGATCCTGGCAACGTCCACTTTCTTCCCAGCTAGGATACAGTAAATGAGGGGGGTAACATCCAATGTGGTGGAGGACATATGGCTTTTGGGTCGGATGTTGTGTAGGATAAGGTTGAGAATCACCTGAGCTGGCATTGTCATGTCCTGCTTCAATGCCCTAAAAGGCCTCCCAGATGCATTCAGATCATAATCTTTGCCCTCCTTGAAAATGGCCTTCTTAATCTCTTCGTGGTCCCAGTGGCCACGAGCTTGCTGAGCATGGAACTCACACAAACGCTCAGATTCCATGGGGGGAATTGGGTTTCCAAGGTAGGCATTGATGGCGGGTCGGTGAAACTTCACGACATGGCCTCTGACAAAAGTCTGGAATTCGAAAGGGTCTTCTGGGTTGTCAGGGATTGCATTGGCGTAGAACTCCCTCACAATATCGGCGTTGATATTTGTCGGAGGACTTACCAAAGTCTCCCACTTCCTACTCTCAAAAATCCCCAAAATGCCCGTGTATTTGCCTTGAGGACTGATGATGAACTCTTTCTCATGCAAGAACTTCCTCTGAAGCAGCTCCTGGTACCTAGCAGTGTGGTGTGCGCTCCGGAAGCGACTAGCATCAAATGGAGCAGATGCACGAGAAGATCCTTCTCCCGCCTTCCTTTTGCTTCCGGTGGATTTGGATTTAGGTGCCATGCTGCAAAATAATCAGGAAAAACACACAGAACACATATATTGATAAAGGTTAGTATAAAATTAATTTGAAAAACTCAGATCAAAATTTAGAAAATTTTAAAATTTTCTGGGTAAAATCGCTTAGCGACCCATATAATCGCTAGGCGAAAAATGTTCATCATTTCTGGGTTTTCCAGATGAACTTTCGCCTAGGCGATCATACTTTCGCCTAGCGAAAATACGCAGAAAATGAAAATTTTTTCTGAAAATCTGCCTGAACTACCTCTAATTACTTCTAATCACAACCTAACACACCCAACACTCTTAGAAATGAAATAAAATAACAGCTTTGGCATACAAACACCCCAAACCCTAATTTATTTCAAATTTATACAAAATGGGTTTGTCCAAAAATTGATTCAAAATCGTGATTTTGCATGGCATGATGTTATTATTCTAGTTCATATCTAACATAGATAAATTTCTAACCTAACCAGCATTCTACACACTATAATTATAACACATACAACCAAATCCTATCAAATCAAAATAATGAACCCATTTTCGAATTTTTTTATAAAAAGTAAGAAAGGGACTCAAACCTGATGATTAAGTGCGAGATGAAATGATGCAATGAAATGCAGTGGCTTAATCTTGCTTTGGTTGAGTTTGGGTTTGAATTTTTTTGAGAAGAATATGAAAGGTTTTGAGTTGGTTTTGTGAAAAATGGAGAAACAATGGGTTAGAACCGGTTTATTGGTTTACTGGGTGGTTGGGAAATGGTTGGGACTCATTAATGAGGCAAGAGGGTTGACTGGCTTTGGAAACAGGAACTGTCTGCCTTCGCATTTTCGCTAAGCGAACGTTCCGTCGCTAAGCGAAATGAATTTGGTCAACACTGGTCAAACTGACCTATAATTATCGCCTAGCGATCATGTTTTTCGCTGAGCAATCCATGACAGGTAAAATTTTTCAGGTTCTGAATTTGGACTGGTTTCTGATTTTGAATGAAAAATGACCTAAACTAAAATGCAAAGCAGTAAAATACTTACAAAATTGGGGTGCCTCCCAACAAGCTCTTGTTTAACGTCATTAGATCGACGCCTGATTCGCTTAAGTGTAAGAATCAATGAGAGAAATTGTTGTCGTGTGCCGAACAACTTCACCTCCAAAGTATGGCTTCAGCCTTTGTCCATTCACTGTCCATGTCGACTTGGTGATAGGATCCTCTAGTTCCACAGCTCCATAAGGTTTCACTTCCTTTATCATGAACGGACCGGACCACTTGGACTTCAATTTACCCGGAAATAGTCGTAGCCTTGCATTGAACAGCAGGACCATTTGACCAGGTCTGAATTCCCTTTTCATGATCTTCTTGTCATGATACCGTTTAACCTTTTCCTTATAGAGCTTGCTTGACTGATAGGCTTGGTCACGCATTTCCTCTAATTCATGCATTTGAAGTTTCCTCTTCTCCCCAGCTTGCTCTTGATCAAAGTTCAAAAACTTGAGCGCCCAAAACGCTTTGTGCTCCAACTCGACCGACAAGTGGCATGCTTTCCCATACACCAATTGGAATGGTGTGAAACCCGTAGGAGCTTTGTATGCGGTCCTATAGGCCCACAACGCTTCGTCCAGTTTCATCGCCCAATCCTTCCTTGAAGATGACACGGTCTTCTCAAGTATCCTTTTGATTTCTCGGTTGGATACCTCGGCTTGACCGTTCGTCTGTGGATGGTATGGTGAAGCTACCTTGTGCTTTACTCCATAGTGCTCAAGTGCTTTTGCTAACTGTTGATTGCAGAAATGTGAACCTCCATCACTTATTAGCACTCTTGGAGTTCCAAATCGGGAGAAGATGTTTCTTTTCAGAAACTTGACCACTGTTTTGCTGTCGGCTTTCTGAGATGCTATTGCTTCAACCCACTTTGACACATAGTCGACAGCCACCAGAATATACTCGTTGTTCAAAGAAGATGGAAATGGCCCTACAAAGTCAATACCCCAACAATCGAAGACTTCGACTTCAAGGATACTTTGTAGAGGCATTTCATTCCTCTTTGAAATCCCTCCGGTCTTCTGGCAACTCTCGCATTCTTTCACATGTTCATAACAATCTTTGAACAACGAGGGCCAATAAAAGCCAGCTTGAAGAACTTTAGCTCCAGTTCTTTCTCCACTGTAGTGACCACCATATGGCGAGTTGTGACAATGCCACATGATGTCCTTGGCTTCTTCTCTAGCAACACATCTTCTTATTAAGTGGTCTACTCCAATCTTGAATAAGTACGGGTTATCCCAAATGAATTGAGTGGCGTCTCTCAACAACCTCTTCTTCATCTGCCATGTGTAATCCTCCGGTATAAACCCCGTTGCTTTGTAATTGGCCATGTTCGCGAACCATGGTCTTTCTTGCACCATAAGCAACTGTTCATCCGGGAACTCTTCAAGGATGTCCCTTTCATTCTTCGTTATCTCTTTGTTCACCAATCTGGACAGATGATCAGCTACTAGGTTCTCAGTCCCCTTCTTGTCCTTAATCTCCAAATCAAACTCTTGGAGTAGCAACATCCAACGGATGAGTCTCGGCTTTGAGTCGGGTTTGGTAATCAAGTACTTGATAGCTGCATGGTCAGTCCAGATAACAATTTTTGAACCTATGAGATACGAACGAAATTTTTCTAATGCGAACACTATGGCAAGTAATTCTTTTTCTGTGGTAGCATAATTGACTTGTGCGTCATTTAAAACTTTACTTGCGTAGTGTATAGCATGAAAAATTTTGTTTTTGCGTTGACCTAACACCGCGCCTACCGCATAATCACTAGCATCGCACATAAGTTCAAAATCATAGTTCCAATTTGGTGCGGTGATTATGGGTGCGGATGTTAAGCTATCCTTTAAACTATTAAATGCATTTAAACAGTCAATATCAAAATCAAAAGACTTATCTTTGTCGAGCAAGTTGCTCAATGGCTTTGCGATTTTTGAGAAGTCTTTGATGAATCTCCGATAGAACCCGGCATGGCCTAGGAAGCTTCGGATTCCCTTGACATTGACTGGTGGTGGAAGTTTTTCTATCACGTCGACCTTAGCTTTATCAACTTCGATACCCTTTGAGGAGATCTTGTGACCAAGGACAATACCCTCGGTTACCATGAAGTGACACTTCTCCCAATTGAGCACCAAGTTGGTTTCCTTGCACCGTTTAAGTACCGTGTCCAGATTCTCCAAGCATAAATCAAATGATGACCCGAAAACTGAGAAGTCGTCCATGAACACTTCAATGCTTTTCTCTATCAAGTCTGCGAATATAGCTTGCATGCATCTTTGAAATGTTGCTGGAGCGTTACATAAACCGAACGGCATGCGTCGATATGCGAATACCCCAAAAGGACATGTGAAAGCAGTCTTCTCGTGATCGTCTGGATTCACTGATATCTGATTGTAACCTGAATACCCGTCAAGGAAACAGTAAAAAGCTTGTCCTGACAGCCTCTCTAGCATTTGATCCATAAATGGTAGAGGAAAATGATCCTTCCTAGTTGCTTTGTTCAACCTCCGGTAGTCAATACACATCCTTCAACCGGTCACGGTTCTCGTCGGTATGAGCTCATTCTTCTCATTCGTGATAACCGTCATACCTCCCTTCTTAGGGACAACTTGAACCGGACTAACCCAAGAGCTATCCGAGATCGGATATATCATGCCGGCTTCAAGTAGCTTCACTACTTCTTTCCGAACTACTTCTTTCATATTTGGGTTCAGCCGTCTTTGAGGTTGTGCTACCGGCTTATAATCCTCTTCCATCATGATCTTGTGCATACAATAGGAAGGACTTATCCCTTTTAAATCGGATAGTGTCCAACCTATTGCTTCTTTGTTGGACTTCAAAACTTCGACCAATCTTGTTTCTTCATGGTTTGACAAGGAGCTACTAATGATCACCGGTTTGGTACCCTCTTTGTCAAGAAACACATACTTCAAATGTGAGGGCAATATCTTCATCTCCGGTTTCACTTCTTCTACTTTAGCATCATTCGTCAATTCCTCGATTTTGGCTTTGTGGGGCGGAATTTCCTTCAACGAATCGAGCTCCTTCAAACACTCTTCAAGCTCATGCTCATCTTCTTCTCCTAGGATACTTAGTGCGTTTGTCAAAACTCTCTCAAGATGCGTCAAGTCATGCAACTGGTTTCTCGTATCAACTATCAATTCTTCCGTTGCATCCATCTTGAAGCACGCAGCTTTATCACTAGGGAACCTCATGGCTTCATGGATGTTGAAATTGACTTCTTCATCGTCCACACGGACCTTCATTAAGCCTCCGTCAAGATCAATCATCATCCGTGCCGTTTGCATGAAAGTTCTCCCAAGAAGTAGTGGCACATCATCATCCTCCGGAATATCCATCACTACAAAGTCGACGGGGAACAAGAACTTGTCGACTTTCACCAACACGTCTTCAGCAATTCCCAATGGACGAGTGTAGGATTTGTCGGCCAATTGCAAGGTTAAGTTGGTTCTCTTCACAACTATATCACCTATCCTTTTGACAACGGATAGTGGTATTAGGTTGATGCTTGAACCCAAATCAATGAGTGCCTTGCCGACATCTACATTGCCAATTGACACGAGCAATGTAACTTTGCCCGGATCTCTCTTCTTTCTTGACAATGTGTTCTGGATGATTTCACTACAATTTGCGTCTAGCAAAATTGTTTCTTCTTCATTGAACCTCCTCTTCTTGGAAAGGATTTCCTTCATGAACTTGGCATAGGTAGGCATTTGCTCTAAGGCTTCCGAGAATGGTATGTTGATTTGTAACCTCTTGAAAACTTCAAGGAACCTAGCAAACTGCCTCTCCTTCTCTTTTTTGGCTGGTGTAGTTGGGTAAGGTAGGTGCGGTGTTGGTGCATTCTTCACTATTTCTTGCTTCTTGCCCTTCTCCTTCACCACATCCTTCTTCCATACAATGTTCTCATTTTCAACTACATCCTTATTATTTTTTTCTACTTCTACATCCTCTATATGTACATCCTCCGTTTCTTCCTCACGCCCTTCATCTTCATCCTTCTCCTTCACCTCATTCTCAACCACCCTTCTCTCTACTTCAAGATTATCCCCTATACCTTGGCCAATTACCTTCCCACTCCTTGTAGCTATTGCCTTGCAATTTTCGTTGTCTCTTGTTGCAAGGACTTCCTCATCAAAATGACTTAATTGTCATTTCGATGACGATGCATGATCCTTCGGGTTGGTTTGTGTGTTGGCGGTAAAGGTTCCGCCTTGTTGAGTAGCTTGAGAAAGTTGTTGTGCCAATTGACCCACTTGCGTCTCCAGGTTTTTAATGGACGCATCAGTGTTTTTCTGGTTGGCCATTGACTGCTGCATGAATAGATTGAGGGTTTCATCAGTGGTTTGGTTGCGGTTTTGTTGTGGAGGTTGATATTGGTTATAGTTCTGGTAAGGTTGTCGGTTGTACTGCCCAGCTTCTCCTCTCCAACCTTGGCCATAATTTGGGTTATTCCCTCTTGGGAAGTTGTTTGGATGGTTTTGGAATTGGTTAGGAAACTGTTGAGGCCTTGGTTGATTACCAACATAGCTTACCTCTTCTGTGGGGGGTGGACAGAATCCGGTTGGGTGATCTCCCGAACAAAGCTCGCAAGATGCGACTTGGTGTTGTCTTCTTTGCTCGTTCTGGATGTCCTTCATCTGTTGGGGAAGGTTGGCCATTTTCTTTGTCAACTCTTCCACTTGTTGCGTGAGCAACTTGTTTTGTGCAAGGATCGCATCATTAGTTCCCAACTCTAAGATTCCCGTCTTCCTTTGGCTTTGGCTCCGGTTGTGATGAGCTTGGTGATCGTTCAACGCCATTCTTTCTATAATAGCAACAGCATCCTCCGCGCTCTTGGCCATTAAAAAACCACCAGCTGCAGCGTCAAGCAAAAGCTTGGATTGTTGTTGCATCCCGTTCCGGAAGAGATGAATTTGTGTTAACTCATCAAATCCATGGTTCGGACATCTTCTGAGCATTGACTTAAAACGCTCCCAGGCTTCACATAGTGTTTCACTTGTACCTTGTGAAAACACCGCAATGGTTGTCTTCGCCTCCATAAACCGATTCTGAGGGAAGAACCTCTCAAGGAATTTCTCCTCAAGTGTATTCCAGTTCGTCATTACCGTTGGAGGTTGGTCCAAGTACCACTCCTTAGCTTTGCCTATCAATGAATGTGGAAACATCCTCATCCACATAGCCTCCTCATTATTTTCCGTCTCACCAAGGGTTCCCGCAATCTCATAGAATTTTGTGAGATGTTGGAACGGGTCTTCATGATCTAATCCTGAGAATGGATTAGCATATAGAATTTGTAATATCCCCGTCTTCATCTCCGTTTGCTTGGTAGTCCGCGTTGCTTTCCCCAATTGTGCAAAACGACGTGGACTGTTAGTACATGGCACCCCAGAACCTCCTGAACCATCTCCTGGTGCAGCCATTTGTAATTCTTGGCTTGGATTAGGACTTGATGAATGACTAGAAACAGAACTCTCCTCTTGTTGCTTCCTCTTAGCTTGTTGCTTCTTTCTCCGATTCTTGCTATTGGCTCTACGAGCTGTTCTTTCAATCTCGGAATCAAAAAGAAGTTGGTCCTCGGAAACTTGACCTCGCATAAACGATTTCAATAATCTGACCACAAAGAATTAGCAAACAAGATGGATAAGAAGTATTAGCTATATACATAAAAGAATTTTGTGCAAAATTGCTTAAAACCATAATTAAAGTTGCAATGATTATAACATCAAAAACTTTAATCCCCGGCAACGGCGCCATTTTGTTGAATGAACAAAAGTAAGTATTAATTTTTATATCGTTCCACAGGGATTAATGTGATATCATATTCCATTCAACTTCGATTATCGTCTTAAGTTAGGGTTTAATTTGTTTTACTACGCTACTCGTCATTTTAAAACATAATAAATAAATAGTAGAGTCATAGGACATAGAAGGTGTTAGGATTAACTTTCATCAATCAAACATCGTTTATATCCGATTGATTACAAATACGAATTCTAGCGTTTTCTTATATATGACATTATTACGTATTGCTCAACAACATCATTGATTTCCCAAATGACGTCGTGAGATCGATTGTGTCGTTTAATCGATGATTTCTCAATCTATTAAACGATTCAAAAGCTTTACGATCCAATACTATAATGTAATTATCAAAACCAAATCCCATTTCTAGAATTTCTTATCTTGATAGAAAATCATTCTAAACCTAGATTCAAAAGTCTTTTTCAACAACATTTAAATCAAACATAAGATTGAAAAGCAAGAAGAAATTCAATGGTATATAAAAATTGCTAGAATCATATATTGAATAATCAAAAGTTTACAACATGAGTGATTGATTACCTATCAATCCCAACAAAGGAGATTGGTTGATCATTGTCATGACAACACTTGCAAAATAAGAAAGGAAGATGAAGATTTAGTAGAGCTTGATGTCTCAAAGCTTCTAAAATGTCTTCTTCAATCCAAAGTTACTTGCTATTTTGAAGTTTTCCTCCTTCTATGCCTAATCTCTCTTTCTTAGGAATAAGCTCTTAAGTTTCGTGTAAAAATGTAAGCAATACAATAGTAAGTTTTTAACCTAAAAGCTGTAAATAGCTTAAATACTAAACTGATATTTACAATTTCGCTCAGCGATACGTATCCTCGCTCAGCGAACAATTCAAAACAGCTAATAGAGATCTGCCACGTCATCTTCTACAGTTAGACCGCCTTGATGATGTCGCTGAGCGATCCAAAATATCGCTGGGCGAAAACAGCTTCCCCTGTTCCAGAAAATCCCTGTCTTGAATCGCCAACCTTTCGCTTTCAGATCGCTAGGCGAAATATCTCTGCCTGGTTTCGCTCAGCATTCGCCAAGGTATCGCTAGGCGATAATTCTCTGCCTGGTTTCGCTCATCAGTCGCCCCAGGAACGCTAGGCGATTGTCTTCATGCTTCATTCAATAATCTTTGATGTTTTCAGGTCCTGGCTTGCTTTTTCCTACACAAATGGGGAAGAATGAGATATACAAAGAATAATTGGCATTTATTCATAAATTCCATGCTTTTCCTAAGATAACTTGCACAACAAGTAACAAAAAGGCATTATAAAAGACATGGATTTATTCATAATTTGCCACTTATCAAGCGACAGCAGGAAAAACTGACATTTAAGTTTCCCAGGCCACTATAACCTTTCCCCTACCCCCCAACCACCTAATTAATGCCCTAGCCGTTTTACTTTAACATTTTCGCATCCCATTTCATCAGTTACACACATCATTCCATCTTGCTTTCCTTTCTGCATTTCATTTTATTTTTCTGCAATTTTTCTGCATTTCTTGCAAATCAATCTTTGTACCTGTGTTATCTGCTCAATCTAACAATCAGGTATGTTTTTCGAATCTGTCTGTCAATGTTTGTATGCTTTAAACTTGTTTCAATTGTGCCAGCATGCGTTTTAAGAAATTAGGGTTTTTGGGTTTTCAATTTTTTTTAATCTTAGGGTTTCACTCTTTTGATTACCCATGTTAATCTGTAGAATAAGCTGTTAAAAATGACTAAGAATCATCACACAAACTAGCCTTTCATCATCTTTTGCATGAAAATCGTATTTTGAAAAACCTTTTTGTAAAAATTCAAAATAAATTTAGGGTTTTTGATGATGAGGGAGTTTTAGTGATTTTTATTCATTTGTTTTAGCTTTAGGGTTATTTTCGCATGCCACAAGTAGGTTAGAATCAAGAAAAATCAGATTTTTGAAAAAGGGTCACTCCTCGCTAGACAGCGCTTGTAGCGCAAGAAACCAACATTTTCTGGGTTCGCTCGCTACAAGCGACCAACCTGTCGCTGTAGCGACGAAACCCAGACTTGGTTTTATTTTTCTTTTGATCTAATGCTAACTTGAATCCTACCTGTTTTGCATGTTTTATGTTATTGTGTAGGCATGGCACCTAAATCATCATCAAAGAGATCACGGAATGTTGAGGGTTCATCATCTAGACCTATACCTAACCCTCAACCACATGATGCGAACCGCTTCCTAAGCTTACGTAACCAAGAGCGGTACGATGAGCTTAAAACAAGGAGGATATGGTCAGAGAAACAGTTCCAGATTTCAGAGGAAGGAAACTATGGAGGAATTGCACATATGCTAAATGAGAGAAAATGGGGAATACTGTGCAATCCTCCAAGGAAGATCAATTATGATATCGTGCGAGAGTTTTATGCAAACGCGATTCCAGCTGACCCTTCAGAAGATTTTACATGGACTACTTTTGTGCGAGGGCGCACCATCACCTTTGATAGGATGTCCATTAACTCGTACTTGGGCAAACCTCTGGTGCTTTGTGATTCTGATGACCCTACATCGTCGGAGCTGCTGTGTGACTTCCACGAACACCAGAGGAGTGGAAACTGGGATCATGATTTAATTGCACAGGAAATCTTCCAAGAGGGGAGAACTTATGACGTGAGCAAGGCTTCGGGTAAGCCTTTTAGAGCTTTTAGGGACCACATGACCACACCAGCTCAGGTAATACTTACCCTTATCCTCTATAACATTCGACCTAAGTCTCACACTTCATCTACTACCCTGGATGTCACACCTTTGCTCCACTATATCCTCAGCAACCGTCAGGTTGACATTGCTAGGATTATAGCTAATGAGATGAGAGTTGTGGCAGAGAGTGGTATCCTGCCGCCAGGCAAACCTAAATGCCCATTGACTTTCCCTGGTTTGATTATGGGATTGTGTAGAAAGGCCAGGATACACATGCCTACCCAAGTGGATGAAGAGATTAAAAACCCTATTGATGATAGATACATCAATAGGTATTGCTCTGCCCCCTCTCCTACTGCTCCCCCTTCTTCTTCTGCCGGACCTTCCACTTCAGCTGGACCTTCTACAGTGCCACCCCATGCATCACAGGACCCTAGCCAACCTCAGGGCCCCAACCTATCCACCATTGGACTTCTCTAGTTGGGACTCTTCTCTAATTGGCTCACACATCATGGCTCAGAACGTGTCTAACCATCGCGCCCTGACGACGATTCAGAGTCATTTGCACGAGAGCGGCTACAGTACTTGGACTCCAGCCTTTTTCCAGGAGCATATTGCTTGGCCTGGGGACAGGCCTTTCTATTCTGGAGGGGCAGGTGCAGATGCTGGAGGTGATGATGCTGCTGATGATGATGACGACCATGGCGATGACTCCTCAGAGGCTACTCGGAGCATTGACCACGAGGCTGCAGACTTGATGGATTCAGACTTCATGGATTCAGATTGATCTCCATTTTGCAAGCTGCAGATTTTTGTTCTATCATTTCTTTCGTTTTATTTATTATGCTTTGTACTTTATAACATTTTTCATGCTTTGTACTTTATTTATGTTTATGTTTATGTACCATGGATAATTTATTTTGGTTATTATGTTATTTATTTTGGTTATTATATGTTTAGTGTATATTATGCTTTATTTATGCTTTGTTATTTATTTTTGGTTAAATTTTTTTGAATTATCCCAACAATTTGGAAAGAAAGATGACAAAGATTCAAAAGCTAAGTGCTTGTTTGAAAGCAAGGCATTGAGCTTAGAATCAGTTGAGTGATAATGATAGAATGAGTGATAAAAGCGCGCAGCTAAGGTACTCGTTTTCTTGTTTTTTTAGGTATATTCTTGAATGTGAATAAGTTCTTTACACACAAATTTAATTTATTCAGTTTTATGCAAGCATATGTTTAGTTTTGAACCAATTTAGAACTAGCAAAAATGTGAGGAATCCTCAACCTTTGTATATATATGCAGGAGACCAACATTTCATGTTTAACTCAGTTATTTTATGTTAAATCTATTGTTGTTTTAAATTGTATAAAAGCATTGAAATGATCAAGGCAATTTTTTGAAATTGAGTGAAACACTTGACCAAATAAACCTATCCTGTGAGAAGTGAGTATCTGTTAACCCCTCTGAGCCTATTGAATCAGAATTGTTAGCCATGAACTGTCAATTTTCATAAGCTCAATTGCTTATTGAAATTGCCGGAGTTTGTAAAAAAAATTCAGTTCATGGTTAACTCTTTATTAAATTCTGATATTTGATTTCTTTTGAACCCTTATCCATCGTGTTTATTGACCTTTGCCAAAATGATAAAGGAACATTCGATTAGGGTGTCATTGAACTAAGTTGGGGAGAAAGGGAGGTTGTGTTTATGTTAAGTGGTGGTGAATGATGATAATTGATCTTGACAACAAGAAAAAGAAAAAGAAAAAGAAAAAGAAAAAGAAAAAGAAAAGAAAAAAGAAAGAAAAGCAAACCAAGAAAAAGAAAAGAGAAAAATGAAAAGGTTTGCAATAATTCAAAGAAAAAGTTGTCAAGATCAATCAAGAAAAGAAAAATATGTAGTTCACCAAGAGTTGTATTGGAAAAAGGAGGAAGTTTGTAAATAGATTGAATGTTCCTCTTGCTTGGCCATTTGAATTCAATATCCCACATATGACAATTCTTTTGTAACCTAGCCCAATTACAACCCTTAAAGACCTTATGATCAATGCCTTTTATGCTTTTAGAAATGATAATTAGATGGACACATAATTTGATTGGAATGTTATCATGTTTGTTGGATGAGTGTTCATACCCTCACAATAGATTTCAATGTGTTCATATACTTTATATAGAAGTGTGTTAGGTTTGGTTCAAATTTAAACATGTTGCTTGTTTAGGATTGTGTGATTTGATTCTTTGTGTTTAGAACTTGTTCACATTTATAGTATGTATCTCGTTTAATGAGAAACTTAACTTTAGTTTGCGCAGTCACGTGTGAATCATTCATCTGATACTTGTTTTCTTCAAACTTTTGATTCTTTTGCATTCTTGCTCAAAACTTTGGTTAAAGCTTGTTTCCTTTTGTAGCGTCCTATGTTTGAGGACAAACAAAGATTTAAGTTGGGGAGTGTGTTAAGTGCCAGAAAGTGGTTAAAATGCTCATTTAATTTAGGCACTTATGTTGCTTATTTTACAAGTTATCATAGGATAAGCTCATCATTTATGATTAAATATCAAACTTGTGATCCTATGCCTTACCCCATCTAATATTGCAGGAATTTCATGCTTGAACCTGAAGTGAGCAAATAAAATGAAGTTTTGATCAAAGCCATCGCTAGAAGAGCACGGTTCCTCGCTACAAGCGAGGATAGGCAGGGAATTTGGAGACTTCATCGCTTCAAGCGCCAGATGCCACGCTATTAGCGAGCTTAGGCAGGGAAATTGGAGAGTTCATCGCTACAAGCGATGAACCGGTCGCTTCAAGCGACCAAGGGCGGTTTAATGTACCATGCTGACGTGGAGCTTTCCCATTGGCCAGAAAACTTCATCGCTACAAGCGACCAGCTCATCGCTTGTAGCGAGCGTGCAAAATATCAGTTTTATAAAAGCATTTTTAGCTCTATTTTCAGATATAACTGGATCATTGACTACTTCCAATTAGGGATTACTTTTTAATTCAGTTTAGTAATAGTTTAGGACTTAGTTTTAGGGCTAGAAGCTATGATCTTCAAGGAGCAAAAGGATTGAATTGTGGAATCAACCAAAGGCTTTGGGAAATCAAGACTTGGGTTATGATCTTCATCTTTTCTCTACTCTTTTGTATAGTTGTCATGAAAATGAACAACTAACTTCCCTTTGTTGGGATTGGAGGTATTATATCTAGCTTTGATGTAATACATGATTATGTGAATATATGATTTTGGCAATTTATGTGTTTATGAAGTTATTCTTGCTTTTCACTCTCATGCTTGATTCAATTGTTATTGACAAATACTTTTGAATCTATGTTTAAGAATAATCTTCTATCAAAATAAGAAAATCTAGAAATGGATTTGGGTTTTGATAATCGCACAAAGTTTCGGATCGTAATGCTTTCGGATCGTTTGATTGATTGGGAAATCGTCGATTAAACGATACGATCGATCTCACGACGTCATTTGGGAAATCAATGACGTTGTCGAGCGATACGTGATATTTTCGCTAAAACGCTAAAATTCATATGCATGATTTATAGATTATATTCTTTGCAAGATTGATGAACTCCAATTCCAACGCTTTGATACCCTATTACTTGTCGTTTTATTTCCGCAATTAAATTCCATTAGTTTATGCGACCAAGTCACGAAACCCTTAACTCAAAACAATACCGATTGTTGAACGGTTCGAAGTAGCGCACCTAATCCCTGAGGAGACGATAATTTGAAAATACTTACTTTTGTTGATTGAAATACTGCTTCAACAATACAAACCTAAAGCATCACCCACAGGAACATAGCATAAAAGAGAGAAACTCAAGGTTTTTGTTAGAACAAAAGCTTCTTCATTGTCGCACACACAAATTCCAATGCCCGTACAATTCAAAGTCTCAGAAAAGGAAGCATCTATATTACACTTGAGACGACTAGAGGCCGACCTTTGCCAATGCACATCGTTTCTTGCATTTGATGAAAAGCTTGATGGCGTGGATAAACTCGAATGCACAGTTGGAATGGATTGTTGATGGCCACTTTTAGTATGAATTATATTAGCATCCTTTAAATCTTCGATAAGGAGACACGCTTTGTCAACAACATTGACACACATCTCATTCTCGTTCTTCCAAAGTTTAAGGTTACGGTGCATCCATAAACTCCAACAAATTGCTGCCAAGCGATGAACATGATCATGGGATAGATTTTGTAACAACGAAATAATATCATCTATGGACGAGTTAGTAACAAGAAAAGCATGATTTACCTCACTCCAAATACCAGCCATTTGCCATACTTGCATTGCAAAAGGACACTAAAAAATAATGTGGGCAAGGTCTTCATGGTCGGAGTTACAACTAACACAACTCATGGGGCATTGGACTCCTTTATTCTGGAGTTGAACACGTGTTGGCAAACAGCCCCTACACATGCGTCAAATAAGATTCTTCACCTTGGGAGGAACTTTTATACGCCATATACCAGACTAGAACCCTGGATGCCGCAAATGTGTTGTATCAACCAGTTCCTCCACACATAACCTGTACGCACTACGAACAGAATACAAACCACTTTTCTCCGCTTTCTAAATCAAACTGTCATTAGGATTCTGATAAAAAAGAGGTGTGTTTAGTATAGACGTAGCCATGTCCTCACTAAACACTTGTTTCACGAGGTCACCATTCCAACTTTTGGAATTATTATCTCTTAAACTGTTTACCGTAAAATCACGAACAAAAGGAGCCCCTTGTTGACTTCAATTGTGTGTATGTATATATGGGGCTCTTTCATGACCTTTGTTTCGCTCGAAGCATGACACTTCCTTCACTAGTTGTTATCAAACTTATCCGTAATGACTTTTCCACAAGAACAATCCTACAACCTATTCTTGATGAGATCCTTTAGCTTCTTCGTGATCCCTCTTGGTTAGTTTCAGTTCATCACATTTATCGAGAAGATAGTAGTTGTACCGATCATCTTGCAAATTTTGGTTATGGTGGCTTGTTTCCTGTTAGTGTCATATATAGGAAGTTATAATTTAGTTAGTTAGTTAGTTGGTTCAAAATTAGGAGTTAAGGGAGTTACTTAGTGCACGAGTAAACTCAATTAGTTAGAAAATTTGTTGAAGTTTGTTAAGATTTTGTATTATAAATATATCCTATGTGTTAATTACTTGTAATGCAATTTATTCAATAAACATTTGATTCTCTTCAATTTCTCTCAATTCTCTCTCAAACCTTTGCTTCTCAAATATTCCCAATTTCTCTTTTGTTCTATCAAATTGGCATCAAGAGCCCGATTTCGATCACCATTGTAAGAGAATATGTGAAAGATGACGACTCACAACAATGGAAGTTTCCATGTGCATGTACCAGTTTTTGATGGCAAGAGTTATGATCAATGAATCGTGAAAATGAAGGTAATCTTCTGGTATCAAGATGTTCTTGATGTTGTAGACTATGGTGTAGCATCACTTGCAAGAACTACAACTAATGTACAACAAGTTGCACTCAAAGATGAGAAGAAGAAAGATGAGAAAGCAATGTTTCTCATTCACCATTGTGTGAATGGTGACATTTTTTAGAAGATTATAAATTTTGAAAATGCAAAAGAAACATGAGATACTCAAAGAAAAGAGACACTTTCACTAATCTGATGAAGATAGAGAAGGTGCTCAGAACCTTAACACCAAGGTTTGTTCATATATGTTGTAGCCTTAGAAGAATCCAAAGATTTGAATGCGATGAAGATTGAAGGATTGCAAGCAAGCCTTGAAGCTCATGAATTGAGGTTAATTGATAGGAACAAAGAAAAGTCCAAAAATCATTTTAAACTTCTTATTAAATGCACTAAGGGCATTTGTTAGCATTTCCCTATTATAAGTATGATTTCCAAAAATCATTTAAAAATATATGTGTTGATCAGACAAAAGTAAGTATTTTTATATCGTATCCACAGAGACTAGTGCGATATTGCAAGCCCTTCAACAATTGTTATCATTTTAAGTTAGGGTTTATAAATTGTTTCATATAAACTATTGGACTTTAAAGCGATAATAAAACGACGAGTAATAGGGCGTAAAAGTGTTGGGATCAGAGTTCGTCAATCGAGCATCGAAGATATTCTAATGATCATGTATATGGATTCTAGCTTTTTAGCGAAATCACCACGTATCACTCAACAACATCATTCATGTCTAAATGACGTCGTGAGATCGATCGTATCGTTTAATTGACGATTTCCCAATCTATTAAACGATCCGATAGCATTAGGTTCCGATACTTTATGTGATTATCAAAACCCAATTCCATGTCTAGAATTTCTTATTTTGATAGAAGATTATTCTAAACCTAGATTCAAAAGTATTTTTCAATAACATTTAAATCAAGCATAAGAATGAATAGCAAGAATAAACTCAATATCACATAAGGTGCTACAATCATATAATTGAAAGATCAAAAGATTACATCTAAGCTATATTAAGTACCTCCAATTCCAACAAAGGAAAGTTAGTTGGTCATTGTCATGACAACAATACAAAAGTGGAAAGAAAGATGAAGATCCAAAGCTAAGTCTTGATTTCCCAAAGAATCTTAGTTAATCCACGCTCAATCCCTCTTGCTCCTGGAAGAACAACACTTTTATCCCTATTTTCTATCTAAAAATATAACTACTTAATAATACAACTCTCTGGCCTCTTTCTGCTTCTGAACCTATTTATAGGTATTCTGATATAATTGACTTCGCTCTGCGAAGTCATACTTTGCTTTGCGAAGTCCTTTCTTCACCACTAGGTTTCTGCCACCTCAGCCTTGAACAGTCCAAACCGCCCTACTTCGCTCTGCGAAGCAATACTTCGCTCTGCGAAATAGTTCAGATTCTGAAGCTCAAACTCGATTTCACCTGGACTTTGCCCAGACTTCGCTCTGCGAAGTCTTTGATTTGATTTTCTTTCATTCTTGACCTTTAAGTCCAAGAAATAGCATATACCTACAAAAAATAGTTGGGATTAGGTCTAAAAAGCATGAAATGATATTTATCTTTTCTTTTGGAGCTTTTACCTAGATAACTTGTAAAACAAGTAAGAAAAGTGTCTAAAATAAATATGCTTTATAACTAGTTCTGGCACTTATCACACTCCCCAACTTAAATCTTTGTTTGTCCTCAAACAAAGGACTCAAAATGAAGATCTTTTCTTTGTTGGGAATCAAACTCTTTGATTTGAAATTTTTTGAAAGCATGATTCAATTATGAATTGCACTGGCAAGTCTTTTGTATCTCACTGATCTGGAAAGAAACAAAAAATGTAAAACAAGTCCTAAACACAAAATTCAGGTTATGCAGTTCAAATCAATAACATAGCTAGCAATGAATCACACCTAACATACTTCTTTGCAAGTAGATGAAACAAATTGAAATCACAAAGTGAGGGTTTTGAACACACATCTGGTAATTCTGCTAACATCCTGATTAAGTTATGTGTCCATCCAAATATTATCTCAAAAAGCACAAAAGCATAGATCAAAAGGTCTTTGAGGGTTGTAACTTGGATTGGTTTCAAAAGAAATGTCATATGTGGGAAAAATAAATTCAAAAGACCAAGCATAGAGGAACATTCTTTCTAATTACACAAAACAAATAACGAACTTACTTCCTCCAAATTCTCTTTATCAACCCTTGGTGATTTACAAGTAGTACTTTGATCTTGACAACTTTTTCTATTTATTGTATTTTTCTCTTTTTCTTTTCTTTTTCTTGGTTCCTTTTCTTTTTCTTTTCTTTCTCTTTTCTTGTTGTCAAGATCAATTTTCAAATTTCACCATTACTTGACATAAATGTAATACCTCCCTTTTTCTCCCCAACTTATACAAAATAATACCCTAATTGAATGTTCCATTATCATCAGGCAAGGGACTTAAATACATGATGGTTTAGGGTTCAAAATGAAGGTAAAAATATCAGAATCCAGTAGTGATTTTAACTATGAACTGGATTTTGAAAAACTTGGGCAAATTCAATAAGCATTGTGCTTATGAATATTGACAGTTAATAGTTAAGGATTCTGATTCATTAAGCTCAAATGTGGTTATCAAATACTCACTTTCTCACTGGGTAGGCTTTTTGTGGTCAAGTGTTTCTTCTCAATTTCAAAAAAAATGCCTTGATCATTTCTGTGCTTTCATACAGTTAAAACAATTTTTCAGATTTAACATAAAAGAACCGAGTTAAACAATAAATACCGGTCTCCTGCATATATGCATAGTACTTGAGGATTCCTCACATTTAGGCTAGTTCTAAGTGATTCACATACTAAACATGTTATTGCGGAGAACTGTATGAAATAAATTTTGTTTAAAGTACACATTTCAAATCCCTCACATCTTTCCAGAAACGCAAGAAACATGTACCTTGGCTTTGCACAATTCATTGAACTTTCTATCCTTACCATGCCTTTGATGTCGCTTTATTCGACTTTGGATCATTCAAATATTTGAAAAGCTTTTAGCATGTGATCCATCAACAAAACCAAAGATAATTATAAACAACAGAATATTTGTTCACAACATTACTTAGTTTGGGGTTAAAAAGTGGAAAAGATAAGAGTTTGAAATTAAGAGATAAAAATGGGTGGTTTGAGACAGTTATGGAATAGGGGAAAGTGAGTGGACGAATTAATTGTGAGTTAGTGGCATTGAAATCTGTGCCTGACAGAACTCGCACACTTTGCTCAACGAAGAAATATATCGCTCTGCGAAGCTGACAGATTTCAGAATTTTCAAAAAAAATGCAATATTTCACAAGACTTGTCTATTTGAGCTTCACCTATGGTTTCTAAAAAGCATTAATAAAGCATAAATACTTACAAAATTGGGTTGCCTCCCAACAAGCGCTTGTTTTACGTCGTTAGCTCGACACCTATTTCGTTAAGGTGGCCAAAATGAGACGGACAACACATCCTCTTTTGTATTCCTTTGCTTTGGGAGGAATTCCATAAACTTGAAATAGAGCTAATGTGGAGTCCATATCCTCCCTAACTTCTGTTTACTGAACAAGGAACATATGTGGTCTATTTCATTGTCTATTTCTGCCTTGCTCACTTTCATCTCCTTCTTTTCATATAATTCATCCTTGTTAAGTAACCGTTCCTTTTTCTCTGAAGCCATCACTTCTTCATTATCAACAGTTTCGGCCTCTTCAGTATATGACCTTTCTTGAGGAAATTCTACTTCGTGTGGTATCTCTCTTTGTTCCACTATTTTCATTATACCACATCCTTCAAACATTATCTCTTCCTCAGTTTCATCAACATCTTCTTCAACAATCTCTCCGAATTCATGAGTGGATTGATTGTTGGTTTGATCATCCATGATTCTTGGCAGAAAATCTAATTGAACTTGCAAAATCTCCAAATAGCTTGATAAATTCTTCAATCTTTGGTTGGTATTTTGCGTGTTGATCATGGATTATTGTATGAACACATTCAAAATATTTTCCATTGTTGACATTTGTTCATCTTCAAAAGGATATTGTTGATACTGTTGATAAAATTCATACTCGGATGGAGTATAGAAGTTGATATAATCATGATCGGCCATGATTTCGTTTATGTGGAGAATCTGAAACGAGTGTAACTAACAAGAAATTTTTCTTTGTATAACAAAGAGGGTTAATGCAAACAAAATTTTACAATGTACAAAAGCAGAGAAGAATATTCACAAGATATATACAGATGCTCAAAACAATACAAATTGTTGCGATGCTTAAAATATCTAAACACTAGTCCCCGACAACGGCGCCATTTTGTTGATAAAACAAAAGTAAGTATTTTTATATTGTATCCGCAGAGACTAGTGCGATATTGCAAGCCCTTCAACAATTGTTATCATTTTAAGTTAGGGTTTATAAATTGTTTCATATAAACTATTGGACTTTAAAGCGATAATAAAACGACAATTAATAGGGCGTAAAAGTGTTGAGATCGGAGTTCGTCAATCGAGCATCGAAGATATTCTAATGATCATGTATATGGATTCTAGCTTTTTAGCGAAATTATCATGTATCACTCGACAACATCATTCATGTCTAAATGACGTCGTGAGATCGATCGTATCGTTTAATTGACGATTTCCCAATCTATTAAACGATCCGATAGCATTAGGTTCCGATACTTTATGTGATTATCAAAACCCAATTCCATGTCTAGAATTTCTTATTTTGATAGAAGATTATTCTAAACCTAGATTCAAAAGTATTTTTCAATAACATTTAAATCAAGCATAAGAATGAATAGCAAGAATAAACTCAATATCACATAAGGTGCTACAATCATATAATTGAAAGATCAAAAGATTGCATCTAAGCTATATTAAGTACCTCCAATTCCAACAAAGGAAAGTTAGTTGGTCATTGTCATGACAACAATACAAAAGTGGAAAGAAAGATGAAGATCCAAAGCTAAGTCTTGATTTCCCAAAGAATCTTAGTTAATCCACACTCAATCCCTCTTGCTCCTGGAAGAACATCACTTTTATCCCTATTTTCTATCTTAAAATATAACTACTTAATAATACAACTCTCTGGTCTCTTTCTGCTTCTGAACCTATTTATAGGTATTCTGATATAATTGACTTCGCTCTGCGAAGTCATACTTTGCTTTGCGAAGTCCTTTCTTCACCACTAGGTTTCTGCCACTTTAGCCTTGAACAATCCAAACCGCCCTACTTCGCTCTGCGAAGCAATACTTCGCTCTGCGAAATAGTTCAGACTCTGAAGCTCAGACTCGATTTCGCCTGGACTTTGCCCAGACTTCACTCTGCGAAGTCTTTGATTTGATCTTCTTTCATTCTTGACCTTTAAGTCCAAGGAAATAGCATATACCTACAAAAATAGTTGGGATTAGGTCTAAAAAGCATGAAATGATATTTATCTTTTCTTTTGGAGCTTTTACCTAGATAACTTGTAAAACAAGTAAGAAAAGTGCCTAAAATAAATATGCTTTATAACTAGTTCTGGTACTTATCAATATGTTAGTCTCAGAAGGACAAAAACTATTTACATGATAACTTTTTAGGGATTAAAAAGTACGATTTGATTTTAGGGGGACTATAAAATTGAAAATGTAACGAAACCTAATAAAAAAATAAATTCTAAACACTCCAGGGTCGGCCTGATCTTTTATGGCTTGGAACTTAAATGTGGCTCTTTTCTAAGTGTCAGATTAGAATCCTCTAGGCAGTAACAATTCTTGTATTAAGTTAGTCTATACAAAGATTTGCTCTTCCTTCATTTGGAATCACTATTAGTGGGCGGTGATATTGGTCCCCCGATTTAATCAATTCATTTAAGTGTGCTTCAAACTTTCCTCAAGATACACTTTTAACATGATCGGTCAGGGATACCTGAAAGCACAAATGTATAAATATTTATTTCTGATTCACTTTTATTTTTACACAAGATTTATCATGTCTAAGTTTGAACTGGTGTTTTTTATGGTGGGAACTCTAAAGTAACTAGTTTATTAAATGGGAGTCCACAATTTGATTGAAATTATTACAAGCCAAAAAAAATGACGGTTTATCCTATTTGCTTTGTTCTTCTGTCAGCCTTTTCAATTAAAAATAAAGAACAAAATGATTGTAACACTCATATTAAATTTGTCTAGAATATTTAGACGAATGTTAAACATAAGTATCAGACACGTTAAATTACAGCAGAAATTTCATTCGAGAGTGAGAGAGGGAGTACCACGAGAGAGTGAGAGAGAAGGAGAGGGGAAATTGTGATATTTCGTCTTTCTTTTTAATCCCTCTTGATATGGATACTAATCTGGACATTTTACACTCTTGTCCTTCACTCCAATGAAAAATATCCAATTTGTCCTTAGCTCAAGAATTTCTTAACTTGTCCTTCTCTTATTTGGCACTTGCTGAATAGATTGCCCTCCTTTTAAATAAATACTCAACTATTTATTAACTCTTATGTTTAATTTATAACTGAGAATTCTAATTAATATTACTCTTTGTATTAATTAGATTAGATTGGGGAACTTCAATGGGGAAATTCCTATGTGGATTGGGGTTGCCTTCCATTTCCACGAGCTACATGTGCAAGCCTTATTTGTCGTAGGTCTATGACGACTTAGTCATGTGTGTGTTGTCCATTCATCCCGAAAGGGTGATATAATATTAGAGATCGCCACCTAGTTATTTAGTGTTAGTTTGGTAAAAATATTTATGAGAAGTGATAAAAACGAGTGAGCATGACATTGAATTTCAGACTGCATAAGTGATGCGTTGATGAATTTTGACTTGACTACAATATATAAAAACTCCTGTGACATTCTTATTTTTTTTTGAAAGAATTATTATTATTCTTGTGTTATGGCTAAAGTTAACTTGTAAATGTGTATTTATTTGACAATGCATTATTTGTATGATAATACTTAAGCATCGGCCGTGTTCGGGTCAAGAATGACCCCAACATTACAAATTGAGCACCTGATATCAAAAAATTGCTCTTTGTACAACTTGGAGTTCTCTTAAGCATCTCAAATTACACATTTACCCCAAACTTAAGTATATGGTTAATACCTCAAATAATTCATGTAATATAGGCGAGTTCTGAAAATAGACCCTATAGAAGAAAAAAACACAGATTTCACTTGTGTAATTTTAGATTTTCCATATTTTACGCTCACACTGTTAAAAAACCTTTGGGAGAAGTTTGATAAATGTGTATGTAAAAGGTAAAAAATTAAGGAAAATAGCCTATGCAAAGGATTAAAATTTGACAAATCCAAAAATATCGGGGTGGAACTTATACTTTTTCTTTTAAAAAGGCTATTTTCAGACCTCGTCCAAATTACAGAGGCTATTTTAGGTATTAACCCATTCATATATGATGTAAGATAACATTTAAGTGTGCTTTAAACTATCCTAAATATACAATAGGGATCCTGATTGTCTTCCTTTAAGGCGGGAAAGACTATTAAATATCTAATTCCGATGCACTTTTATTGAAAAAAGATTTATCATGTTTTAGTTTGAACAATCGTTTTGAATTATTGGAACTGTAAGTAACTAATTTGTTAACTTGGGAGACCACATTTGTATTGAAATTATTAAAAGCCGGAAAAAAAATTACGGTTAATCCGGTTTGCTTTATTCTCGTGTGCTTTTTTGATTAAAAATAAATCTCAAAATCACGTTGTTTTGAGCCTCATATTTTTTTACATTTTTTTAAAAATGATCCAAAACGACCTAGTTTTGACTTCAATCAAACTCAAATCCTTATTTTATTTTTCTTCTTTCCCTTCCGATACAACCCTTCTTTCTTCCTTCTTTTCTTAAGATAAAATAAAGATACCTTCACAGATGCTACCAAACCCTCTGTTCCTCCTTCCATACGCCACGTCTCCATCACCCTTCACATTTCTTCTTGTTCTTCGAGGATGTCTTCTAGTCTCTTGATTCCTTAATTGAGTTTTTATTTCTATCTATTTATGTTTTTTATCATTTGTTTCTGTTTTTGTTTTCTAAATTTTGTTATTGTTGTTTTGTCATTTTTCATTCCCTATTTGTTCTTAGTGGTTCTTGATATATTTTTTTCAAATATCAAAGTCATGATAATCCTTTTACATATTTACTTTTTTGATTTTTTTTCTTGATATTTTGTTCTCAGTAACCTTAACTGCGGATATAGAGTATGATAGTTTGTAGATACCATTCTGTATTATTTTTTGCCTACAATATGGAGGTATACTCAGTTAGGACTCATAAGAAATGGATCCAGTAGCAATTGACTACACACCACTATTTTGTCAGTGTAATATTTGATTATGGAGAAATAAACCTCAATGACTTTGATGACATTTTCCCTAAATAAATACTGTGATGATATTTAATTTCAGTGTTGTTAATGAATGTTATGTTAATTGAACTTAATGTTTGAAGTTTATTTATTATACAATTTGTTAAAAAAATTGTTGGTTTCTTTTACTCAATTTTTTTAGTGGTTACAACCATTTCTGAAATTCTGGCAAGTCC
This sequence comes from Medicago ruthenica, assembly GCA_018208015.1. Lineage (NCBI taxonomy): Eukaryota > Viridiplantae > Streptophyta > Magnoliopsida > Fabales > Fabaceae > Medicago > Medicago ruthenica. The sequence goes on along the minus strand of CM031377.1, from coordinate 93,149,644 downwards.
TGAGTCTGAACCGTAAAACAGAGCTGAACAGAGTACGTATAACAGTGGTTCAGAAGCAGCAAAATAAAAGACATAATGTAAAGAACACAGATGATTTGTTAACCCAGTTCGGTGACAAACACACCTACGTCTGGAGGCTACCAAGCCAGGAAGCAAATCCACTATAGTAGTATCAATTTGAACTACTGTGTAAACAACCCCTGTTTTTCACAGCCTTCTCACTTAATCACTACCCGTGGAATTTCTACCTAGGAACTCCTAGATATAAGACCCCTCTTACTTCCTACTCAAGTAATCACTGCCCCAATGATCTTAAAGTCGAAGACAATCAAAGATGAAGACACTCTTCAAAACACAATCAGTCACTTTTGCTTAAAAGCTTTAAGTGATTACAACTCAATATAAACTAAACCAACTCTAACAATTGAGTGGTGTACAGAACAAAGCACAAAGCTCACAGACTCAAAACCTAAGTATGACTCTCTCTATAATAACTTCTGTTTTGATGTACTTTCTTCAACAGCAGCGTCCTCAATTTATAGCTTCAGCAACAACATAATTTTGAACCAAATAATCTTCAAAAGATGTTGTTCCAAAATTCTTTAGAAGCACATAGAAGCAATTATTTTTCAGAAATATATTTTCCAAAGATTACTTTGAAAATATATTCACAAATAAAAGAAACCAATCTTCAACAAATATCTTCACGCAATTTAATCTTCCTTCTAGAAACAAATGCAGCAAGGAGAATTCTTCAATTAAATCTTCAAAAGATCACATGAGAAAATAAACAGAACGCAGAACTGAAATACTTCTGAAACTTTTGAAACAAACACATTTATCTCCCCCTTTTTAGCCAAACAATCTTGACAAAACACAGTCTTCACACAAAAAACACACACTGACTTAGCATCAGAGACTGTTTTGACATCAGACTCTACATCAGACATAGCTTCTTTAATATTCTTGGGTTCAAATTTGGACACAAAACACGAATCAGTAGTCACTTCATCTGATCTTCTGGTTCTGACTCCTTGATCAAGGTTCCCAATGATTAGTTCTTTGGGATGATCCTTCTGAATTCTGATTGAAGGTCCTTTACTTGTTGATGCATGATCTGGATTAATTTCTCCTTCTTCAGACTCTACTTCATTTTCCACAGCAGGTGTTTCTGACTGTTCTTCTGAAGTTACAGCATCTGGTTCCACAACAGTCACCTTTTCAGCAGGTAAATCATTTATCACAACATTGATAGATTCCATTACTACCTTGGTTCTGGAGTTAAAAACTTTATATGCTCTGCTGTTTGTTGAGTAACCAAGAAAAATTCCTTCATCACTCTTTGGATCCATTTTCCTCCTGTTTTCTCTATCAGCCAGAATGTAGCACTTGCTTCCAAATACATGAAAGTACTTGACAATAGGCTTTCTTCCTTTCCATAACTCATACAGAGTAGTTGTAGTGCCTGTCTTCAGGGTCACCCTATTGTGAACATAGCATGCTGTATTCATTGCTTCTGCCCAAAAATGATGAGGTAAGTGTTTTACATGCATCATAACTCTGGCCGATTCTTGCAAGGTTCTGTTCTTCCTTTCAACAACACCATTTTGCTGGGGTGTTATGGGAGCTGAAAATTCATGCTTGATTCCTTCAGAAGAACAGAATTCAGAGAACTTACTATTTTCAAATTCCTTCCCATGATCATTTCTGATCCTGACAATAACACTTCCCTTTTCTCTTTGTAATTGAGTGCACAGATCCTTAAACACATCAAAAGTGTCTGATTTTTCTCTAATGAAGCTTACCCAAGTGAATCTTGAAAAATCATCAACAACCACAAAAGCATACTTCTTTCCTCCAATGCTCTCAACTTGCATAGGTCCCATTAAGTCCATATGTAACAGTTCAAGAACTTTTGTTGTTACCTGATGCTCCAACTTTGGATGAGACTTTCGTGTTTGTTTGCCAATCTGACATTCACCACAAATGCTATCTTCATTGATCTTAAGTTTGGGTAGACCTCTGATGGCTTCCACTGACATGACTTTCTTCATACCCCTCAGATTTAAGTGCCCAAAGTGCCCAAGTTTCTGGTGCCAGAGTCTGACTTCTTCTTCTGAACTTATAAGGCATGTGGATAGACTTGTTTCTTCTTGAGGCATCCATAAGTAACAATTGTCCTTTGATCTAGTTCCCCTCATCAACACTTCACCTTCTTTACCAGTTACCAGACATTCCTCTTTGTTAAAGTTCACTTTCAACTCTTGATCACACAGCTGGCTTATGCTGATCAGATTTGAAGTTAGTCCTTTTACTAATAGCACATTGTCTAGCCTTGGTAATCCATCACTCATCAAGTCTCCAATTCCAAGAATTTATCCTTTAGCTCCATCACCAAAAGTTACATAGCTACTGGAATATGGTTTTAAATTACTTAAGTACTTCTTGACACCAGTCATGTGTCTGGAGCATCCACTATCAAAATACCAATCTTCCCTAGAGGAGGCTCTCAAAGATGTATGAGCTATGAGGACAACATTATTACATTTGGGTTTCCATACCTTCTTGACATTGATTCTGTTTACAATAGGTGCCACTTTTCTGTGCTGAAAGTGTTTGGGGTAACCATACAGCTTCAAACAGAATGGCTTTATGTGCCCCTTTTTACCACAGTGATGACATACCCAAGGATGAGTTCCCCTCTTTCTCTTAGATACCTGAGGTTCCTTCTGATGTTCCAACTTAGATTTTCCTATCATTGGATCATATGTTTTAACAGCAGGAATGTACCTTTTAGCTGGATTTTGCTGTTTGATGTTCAAAGTCCTATCAACAAATCCTATGCCATTTGGTTTCCCCTGGTTCTGACACTCCAATATCTCCTCCAGCACATCAGTCCCAGTGTTTAACATTCTGACTTGCTTCTTCATATGATCAAGTTGAGAGTTCAGTTGGCTTACCTCATCTTTGAGATCAGAAATCTGTGCTAAATGGTCACTTCTTTCATCATGCAACTGACTGATAGTCTTCTTCTGATCTACAAGTTGCTTGCAAACTTCTACACTTCTGGTGTATAGATCTTTGTAATTGTTAGCCAGTTCTTCATAAGATGATTTTTCAACACTGGCTTCAGACTCTGATGGAGCTTCAGACTCTGATAGTGTTTCAGACTCTGATAATGCTTTAGACTCTGAAAGTGCTTCTGAGGCCTTAACTTTAACATCAGACTTGTATCTTCCAGTTAAGGTAACAACATGCTTAGCAGACTCACTCTCTACTTCTCCTTCTGAGTCATGTTCATCAGACCAGGAAACAACCAAGCTTTTCTTCTGTTTCTTGAGATATGTGCCACATTCTGTCCTAATATGACCATATCCTTCACACTCATAGCACTGAACTCCCTTTGATTGATTGCTCTTCTCATCAGTCTTTGTCTTCTTCAAATCATTTTGTTGCTTGCTGATGTTGAATCTGTTGTTTTGACCATTTGATTTGGATGTCCTGTCAACATGTTTCAGAATCTTGTTAAATTGTCTCCCTAGCAATACAAGTGCCTCTGATAGCCTTCATCATCCTCATTATTTCCTTGTTGATCCTCAGCAACAGTATTTGCTACAAAAGCAACTCCTTTCCCTTTCTTATCAGTACGGTTACTGAAGGCTGTCTCAAAATTCAGTAAGAACCCTATTAATTCCTCAACTTTTATACTGGAGATGTCATGTGCTTCCTCAATGGCAGTCACCTTGATGTCAAATCTCTTAGGTAGGGACCTGAGTATTTTTCTCACAATTTTCTCATCAGACATTTTCTCTCCAAGAGAATCAAATGAGTTAGCCATGTCCAGGACGTTCATATAGAAGTCTTGTATGTTCTCATCCTCCAACATTCTGAGATTTTCAAACTTGGTGGTGAGAAGTTGAAGTCTGGACAATTTTACCTTTGAAGTGCCTTTGAAGGAAATCCACTATAATAGTATCAAGCCAGGAAGGAACTTTATAATAGTAATGAATTTAATTTATTATTATGTTTGTTTTTCTCAAAAAAAGAAAGAAACATGTGCAAAGAAAAAAAACAAAGTCAAGTTGCAGCCAACACACCCTTCGTTTTCGTTTTCTTTCTTTTCTTCTTTGTCAAGAAAGTCAAGGAAAGCTGCAGACCTTCTCCTTTGTTTTTCCAGCACCTCCAGCTTGCCTTTCCTTGCCATTTGCTTTATCAAAACCAGTCAAGGAATGCTGCAAGCTGCTGCCCCTGTTTCTGCAAGTTGCTGCCCTGTTCCAGCACATCCTTTCCTTTCCATTTTCTTCCATTTTTCTTTGTCAAAGAAGGCTGCAAGCTGCTGCCCCTGCAAGCAGCGCCCCTTCTTACGTGTTTTCTCCCAACCTCTGCACAAAGCAGCACCCTTCTTTTCCTATTTTTCTTCCCCAAATCTACAAGAATCAACCTAAAAGCAACCTCTGCACAGAACAACACCTTTCCTTTCCATTTTCCATCAACTTCTGTCAGAACTCAGCCCCTAGTTGTCCAGAATTATCCAAAGTCTTCACCAAGATCACAAGGCAAGGTCACTTCCTTCCCTTTTCATTAAATGCTAACCAAAGTCTTTGCCATAGCACACAAAAAAGCCCAGCTTTCAAGGGATTTTCATGATTACAAATGATCACAAAATTGCCTATATAAGAGGCACGGAAATCAGATGAAAGGAGAAATTTTAGAGGAATTTTTAGAGCAAAAAACAGGAGGAATTTTGAGAGCAAAAACAGAGAGGATTTTTGGGGAGCAGAATCTGAAAACCAAGAAATAGCAAAATCACATATCAAAACCTTTGAAAAGAAAGAAGCTCTGTTTTTCTGTTTTTTGTCTTTACAAACCACCACAAACAAATCAAACAGAATCAAAACAGAAACTAAATCACAAGAAACATCATACAAAGAGAGAAGAATAGTAGCAAAACACCATTGTTGTTATTGTTCATCTTCTTCATCACTTCCATCTTCAAGAAACCACAACCATCCAAAAGCCCCTTTCATTTTCTTGCTTCTGAAGCTTTGCCTAGGAATTTGTAAGTATCTTGAACCTTCTTATCTCTTTTTTGCATTCTGTTTGCATTCTGTTCTACTGTTCCTGCTGTTCTTGCATTATTTTTCTGCATTTTTAGTAATCTTTAACTCATTTTTGCACTAAAAACATCATTCAAAAACCCCAAAAAATCACAAAGATTACAAATCACCAAAACAGAAGTGGATTGCTTATTTTTCTTACTGTTTTCAAACATTTTTTTACCCCTTGAGGTTCTGAAATCAGAATCAGAAGCAGCTTCTGAACAGTACTTCAGAAGCAGCGTTTAAACAATGCGTTTGATGGTCAACAAAGTCAGCGTCTGAACAGTGCGTCTGATGGTCAACAAAAGTCAGCGTCTGAACAGTGCGTCTGATGGTCAACAAAAGTCAGCGTCTGAACAGTGCGTCTGATGGTCAACAAAAGTCAGCGTCTGAACAGTGCTTATGAACCCCAGAGTCTGAACAGTGCTTCTGAAACCCAGAGTCTGAAGTCAGCTTCTGAAGGCTTCGCAGAGCAAAATTCTGGTCGCTCTGCGACGGTAGCAGACTCAGCTTCTGAGTTTCAGCTTCTGAAGGTTTCGCAGAGCTAAGTTCTGGTCGCTCTACGACCGTAGCAGAACTCAGCTTCTGAGTTTAAGCTTCTGAAGCTAGCTTATGAGGTTCTGAAGTGAGGATTCAGAGTCTGAAGGGGCTGTTTACTCATTTTATTTCAAAAATACGAAAGCATAAAAAACAATTTTCTTTTTCTTTTTTGTGTGAGTGAAAAAGGAAAACTTGGGTAGACACCCGACGCTTCCCCGAATATTCGGAAACGAGGTAGACACTTCGCTTTCGGTTGAATATTCGTCCTCCGTTTAAAATCAATCTCAACCCACCAAACTTTATTTTATTCACGCCCATGCGCGTTTTCATACGGATACCATCGCCCAAGTGCGAGTCCGTCCTTTTTAAGCAAACTTTTTTCGCCCAAGCGCGACTCAATTGATTTTACAATTAAAATCAATCAACACACAAACATTTTCTAACAAAGAACTACATAGCTTTGAATTTTCCATCGCACCAGGAGATACGTAGGAGCAAGATCAAACTCTTGTCAAGCACACTAACAAAAAACTCATTTTTGGTCATTTAAAGCTTTTTTCTCTTTTTTTTATTATTATTTCTTTACAAACATTTTTCATGAAACTAACACAATTGAACACTAAACTAACTAACGGTTCCCGTTGGGTACAACGGATGTGAGGGGTGCTAATACCTTCCCCTCGCATAACCGATTCCCGAACCCGAAATTTGGTCGCAATGACCTTGTTCTCGTTCTCAAAGGGGTTTATCGACGTTCCCCTTTTCAAAAACAAAACTTCGGTGGCGACTTTACTGTTTAGCGAGCGCTTTCCGCCCGCACATTTTTCCCGCCGCTTCAGTCCGCTAGGAGTACAATCACATAACTTAGTATGCAACATTGCTAGGTTAGGTCATCAACATTTCCCACTGAAGTGTTATTTTGCTGAACATTTGGCCTATGACAAGAGTCCTAGTTAGATCTTAGCACTTAAAAGACTCCTCCGAGATTTAGTACTCATGCAAAATAGTCTCTCTTGTTCGCTTCACCTCTCGATGCATAAGGATTAACTCATATCAAACAAACATGTTCCATTCCCTTACTATGCCGGTCTCAGGAACTATATAATTGAAAGCAAAAGAGATCAAGTTTTACTTTCAAAGATTTTGAGTTAAATCAGTTTGTTTGAAAGAAGTGTGAAGCTATAGCTTTATAAAACTTAAGCAACAAAAATGAACCTCACCATGTCTAAACCACAAGAAGGGGTTTAGCTCATGGTGAGTTGAACCTCAGAGATGAAGATGAAATAAACCATAAATGAAAACATGAAAAGCTAAATTAATAGATTGAATATAGCCAGTACAAGATTACAATCCTTGAAGGAGAGTGGTGAGCTAAAAGCATCACCAAGTAATCCTAACTCTAATTCTCTAAAAACTAGCACTCATGCTCATCTATGGAGAAGATGAGATGGAGTGAAAGCTCTAAAGGTGTTAACTATAGCTGGAACTTGGCCTCTCAATTCACTATGCAAATTTTCGGACCCTTGGCACTAAGATGTGGTTGTCCTTTTACAGTACAAGGCCAATCACTACCAGTTGTACCCTTTGGTCATTTCCCCTTGAGCTTACCTTATCTTATTCTACCTACTCCAGGCATATTCTCTTATATTCCTCGTACTCCAATCATTGGCGCCAACTCATAATTCTTAATTCTTAAGAAATGGCCAGAAGTGGTCCCATTGGTTCGTACTATTGTACGACCCGGCTAGCGATCCAGGATGTTGCATCTTTCTATATCCTCAACGAAGCATCCTAATCCACGTTGCAGATTCCCAGATCTCCAATGCTAATTCTCATCTTGTTTCATCAAACATCCACAACAAACATTACTACTTCAAAATGATTAAATAACACTAAAAATTAACTAAAACTATAAAATCCTAAATAGTCACTGATTAGATGTTCTAGGTCATGCATTCACTCAATTTCTCATTCATTATGGAGGATAAGTGCAACGTGATAACCAACTATTTTGCCCCATGCATTTACCCCACGCATAAGTATATGGTTAATACGTAAAATAATTCATGTAATTTAGGCGATGTCTGAAAATAGCCCCTATAAAAGAAAAAACGCAAATTCCACCCCTATAATTTTGGATTCTTCATATTTTATGCTCACACTTTTAAAAACTATTTGGGGAAAGTTTGAAAACAATGTATGTAAAAGGTAATAATGTCTGAAAATAGCCTCTATAAAAAATTAAAATATGAAAAATCCAAAATTATTGGGGTGGGACTTATGCTTTTTCTTTTACTAGGGATGTTTTCAGACCTCGCCGAAATTGCAAAGGCTATTTTAGGTATTAACCCATTCATATATGATGTAAGATAACATTTAAGTGTGCTTTAAGGTTTCCTAAAGATACAATAGGGATCCTGATTGCCAATCTTTAAGGCGGGAAAGACTATTAAAATGTTTGGTCAGGTATACTTGAAAGCACAAATATTTAAATATATAATTCCGATGCACTTTTATTGAAATAAGATTTATCACGTTTTATTGTGAACTGACATTTTGAAATTTTTGAACTATAAAGTAACCAATTTTTTAAATTGGGAACCCACATTTTTATTGAAATTATTAAAAGCTGAAACAAATTATTGTTTATCTATTTTTTTTATTCTCATGTGCTTTTTTGATTAAAAATAAATCTCAAAATGACATTGTTTTAAGCCTCATATTTTTTTCTTCTTCATTTTATAAAAATGATAAGAAACGATGTTGTTTTGACTTCGATCAAACTCAAATCCTTATTTTTCCCTTCCTGATACAACCCTTCTTCCTTCCTTCTTCGCAGATGCTACCAAAACTCTTTGTTCCTTCTTCTATACGCCACTCCTCTATCACCCTTCACATTTCTTCTTCTTCAATGACAAGAATAATATAACAAATATAACAAAAATTCTTATATTTTTAATAACAACAACAATATAACATTATTATAAGAAAATTTGTTTAAGGGTATAATTGGAATAACAAAAATGGCAGCTCAAAATCCCCTATTCTCTTTATATATTGTATAGATACAATTTTAAATAAAAAATATGTTTTTTTACTCAATTTTCTTATTAGTTAATACCATTTCAAACCTACTTAATGTGTTATCACGCTTGGCTCAAAATTAATTACAAGAAAAATAAAGTTGAAACCAAGCAATCCGGATCAAGTGTTCAATGAACTCCACCAAGGATGAATTATTAAGGAGAACCTGAGTTTTATTCATGTGAGAAATAATTCTTGATCATACTTTACTTACCTTTTGGCCCCGGATTACCAGAGCCCATTTTCTCTGAGAATCGGAGGGTTAACTCTAAAAAAGAATAAATAAATAAATAAATAAAGTTGCATAAGTTTACAAGAACTACTATAGAAAATGAACAATTGCATCTCTAACAATATTAAACAGGATTCAAATGTCAATAAAAAAGAACTACTATTGTCATACCTCATTTTTAATCCAATTTCGATTCATTTTCGCTCGTCTTTCAAAGCTGGAAATTTTCGTCGTTTCAGACGAAATTTCGACAGAGAGGTATTTTAAAATACCTCATTTTTGTTCCGAATGCGACCATTTTATTATTATCTTTATTATTTTCTTTATTTTTATTTATTTCATTTTTTTAATTTTTTTATTATTAGTATTTTCTTTTTATTTTTTATTATTTTCATTTTTATTTTCATTTTTTATTTGTTTTTTGTTTTTTTTTGTTTTTTATTTTCAGTCATTTTTGGTTCAGATATCAGAGCGGCATTTTTGTCCATTTTGTCCAAACCCTAATATTTTGTCCTATAAATAGTACATTTAATGTACTATTCATGGACCCCAAGAAAAAGTCAGAGTCAGAGTCACCAACAGTACAATCCGGCCACCACAGAAAACTCACAGGCCACCACAAACCACCAACAGAACCACCACAAAAATCAAAATCAAAGAAAATCATCATTGAATCAAAATCACAGAAAATCATCACCGAATCCAAATCCACACAAATCATCATAAATCCAAAACCAATCATCACCAATCTGAAACAAACACATCACTAACCAAACCGATTCCACACAAGAATAAAACCAAACCAACACAAGAGCCCAAACGGAACCAAAAAACTTAAAGGTAGTTTTCGAATTTTTTTTTTCAAATCTAGATCAAGCCCTTTTTAACAAGTATTTTGAAAATCTAAGTTCGGATTCGGTTAAACAAGGAAAAAGGATAGTAGAAAACATAAAAATATTTTGAAAAAAAAAGCAATTTTTTTAATTCCGGCACGGTGGCGCCGCCGTCTAGGCCGGCGGCCACCGCGCCGGAAAACTGTTTCCGGCCGTAGGCAGTCTAGAGAGAAGGGAGAGGTTGTTTTCAGAGAGAGGGGGAAGAGAGAGAGAGGGAAGAAGAAGAATGAGGTTTTCTGAAGCAAAAACGTTTAAGTACCCCTCCCGGGCCCAATGCAAACCCACGGCCCATTCTGCATTCTCCCCTCTTCTTCTCTCAGTTACTTCCTACACCCCCCCTTTCTACTCCTACACCACCCCTTTCTTTTTTATTTTAATTTTCTTTGCTTTTTGCTTATTTCTTGCACTTTTTTTATTTATTTTTCTTAACATTTTTATTTCCATTTTTGCTTTTATTACTTTCTACCATTTTATTTTGTTTTATTTACTTATTTTTGCCATTTTCTTTTATTTAGCACTAGTTTATTTTTAATGCATTTTTCTTTCCTTTTTAGTTTAGTTTATTTTCATTATTTATTTTCTTGCACTTTTATTTATTTTCCAGCACTTCATGCATTTTTTTATTTATTTATTTTTATGCAACATATTTATTTATTGTCTTGCATATCATGCATTTTTATTTCCTTATTTATTTTTATGCAACATATTTATTTAATGTTTAGCATCTCATGCATTTTTATTTTTACTTTCTAACACATTTATTTATTTTGGCGCATTTGCAATTTTATTTTTATTTATTGTGTTGTCATTTTTATTTTATTAGAATGTATTTAGGGACAATGTAAATATAAATGAGAATATTCCACCGACACACACATTTATTTATTCTGCTTTATGTCTAAAACGATAAATGCAAAATTAATGACCGTCTCCGAGGAAAAGGACCCTCATTTGATCCAACGTCATTTTGTGGGATCCGACGCGTTTTGGTTTATCTCAGCATACCTTAGCTTTTAGACCTTATGAATTAATCAAAATTTTCAAAAAAAGTCAAATAGTTAAAAATCAAAAAACATTTCATATAATCAAAAATCCCAAAAAAATCAACCTTGGATTTCAAACCAAGTGACTTTTCTTTCTTAATCAAATTTTAATCAACTTTAACTATCTAAACTTTTTCTTCAATTAAAATCAAACAAACTCACATTTTTACTCTTCTATGCCTTTTCGGCCTCTTATCTTCTCGAAAACATTTTCAAAACTTTAAAATCAATCATAACAAATCATTCGGCTTTTTACCCCGAACTACGTGATTTTGATCCCGCTCGGGTACGTAGGCAAAAGACTTTGTCTTTCCAAATCAATAAAAATAACAAAAACATTTTTCCTTTTTAACTCATCATTTTAGTCCTTTTACACTTAGGCATTTATTTACAAAACAAGTAATTAATTTAGCATAAAGATAAATAAAAACGAGAGGTTCCTATAGAGTACTATAGACGTTTAGGGTGATAATACCTTCCCTTTGCGTCACCAACCCCCGGACCTTTGATCTCTAAAAAATAGGGTTTTTCGAACTTTCTCCCTTTTCCTCGGAAAAATAAAAGATCGGTGGTGAACTTAAAATTGCGAGTCAACGCTAACTAATAGCTTGATATCCAAAAATCACCTCGACAACTATAAAAAATGAAAAATTGAATCTAAAATAAAAAAACAACTACCATGAATACTTCTTGTGTAAGTTTGAATTAGTGTAATTATGAACTTGTGTAACTATGAATTTGGATAATTATGAACATTGTAATCGTGAACTTGAGTGAATATGATATTGTATAACTATGAGCCCGTGTAATTGTGAGTTTGTGTTTTTTATTATTTGAATGTGTGATCTTGTGAAAATGTGACACTTACCAACTCCCCCAACTTAGAACTTTGACACTTATCAACTCTCCCCTAGGTATTTTTCGCCAAATCACGTAATGAGATGAAAATTTGCTTAAAAAGTTTAACAGAAATCAGGTTTTCAGCAAAAACAAATCACACCAACAACCAAACTTAATTCATATCAACGTCCGCAATAACTATAACACAGAAGCGATTGTCATAAACCTTCTTGACAAGGTATTGACTTATGAGCTCTTCATCTGATGGATAGTTTAAAAAATAATCCGGAAATTTGACCTTTTCGTTTTCCTTTTTTGTTTAGAAACATTCTCACTTGATCCCATCCTGCACAAAAATCCTCGGTTTCATCAAAGAAGCAAGTTAAAAACTAAGTAGAATAAAAACAAAGATAATTTTTTAATTTTTAAGTCTTGATAAAATGAATGTGCCAGACCAACCTATTAAAATTTAAAAATGGAGAGAGGTGTGATGAGAAAGAGATAAAAAACTTTGGCTGAATGATGTAACACAAAATGCGGGAAAGGGAATAGAGTGAATGATGTGAGAGACAATTTGTTTTGATGAAATTGATGAAGTTATTGAGTTGCAAGAATACAAAACTCCTAAAATACTAATCTTTTAGGTATGAAAAATTTTCCTCATAAGGAAATTTGGGAAGGGTTAAATGTTTCATGCTTTTAGAAGTGTGTATTATATTGTAAGTTCATGGTTTAGTATGTCAAAAGTTGAAAATTGGGATATGATGATGATGAAAAGAAAACATAATAATAATAATAATAATAATAATAATAATAATAATAATAATAATAATAATAATAATAATAATAATAAAAAAGGTTAAATAAGTTAATTGTCCTACATAATTTCTATAAAAAAAAGTCTTACTTTTTTGTCCTAATAAAATTATCTTTCAATCTGTTTTATTCTTAGTGTTTTATTGTTAAGTCGACGTATATTATTGAATGTCATTTTGCAAGATGTTGAGAACCTTATAAAAAGTCCATCCACAAAAAATGGGATCAAAATTTGATTTCTAGGTCTAGATTTTCATCACTTTTAAATTAATTGTTTGCGTTAAAAAAGTTTATATTTGATTCATCACATATTAAAAAGTTCTAAATTATATGTAAAGAAACTTTTTATAATGTTTTTTTTAATAAAAACTTTTAATGTTACTAAAGCCCCCAGTTCCTCCTTCCATATGCCTCTACTCCATTAATCCTTCACATTTCTTCTTCATCAAAGATGTCTACTAATCTAAAATGATTTTTGAAATAATAAACTTTTTCATGAAATGCAATGAAATCTCACTTTGATAAAGAAATTTGGTTTATATTCATGGTATCGTTAAGAACAACCAAAAAGTTTGAACTCAAGAAGTATCTGAACAAATTCGATTTATTTATATCATAAAAGTGAGCTTGATTTCTTACAAATCTGGACACTTTCAAGTACTTTCACAATTTGAAATTACAAAAATTTAAACCACGTTGATGTTAACTAAATTTACGGTCAAAAGTTGCATTTAAATTTAAGACATGAATATAAACAATAAATGTCATTATATATGATGTGCTTTCAATCATTTTGCATATTTGCTTGCTTCCCATCCCTTATGAAGAAATTGGATTGTCCTCTCCTAGGTCCATGTCATATTTTATTAGGTCTAAATGGCATAATAGGTGACGTGTACATGTCCAACAAGATTTGTTAAGAAAATTGAAATTCAATTACCTAATAAGAATAAAGAGTTTTCTGGATATTTTTCGCTAGATCGCTTAGCGAGATGAAAATTTGCTTAGAAAGATTAACAGAAGTCAAGTTTTCTGCAATATAAAATTACACCAACAACCGAACCTAAATCATATCAACTTCAGCAATAACTTTAGCACAAAAGTGATTGTCATCAACCTTCTTGACCCATTTCTATTCTATTTTTCTTGTTATTAACATGATTTTTAAATAGTAAAAATAAAATAATTGCCACTTGGATGCCACGTATACATGTTTTACACAATCAGCACATACTACGTATGATTAAAAGTGCCAAATGAGCAAGAAAGTGGGCTCAGAGACTATTTTAAAAAACAAAATTTTTTGTAGGGATTGATTTCAATTTTTTATTGCATGGACCAAAAGCCAAACGACCCATATTTGCAGGGACCATTTGTATATTTTAGCCTAAAACGAATGTACAATACCAACCTATTAAAGTTTGGAAATAGAGTGAGGTGTGATAAGAAAAAAAATTTGGTTGAATGAATATAACTAAAAAGCAAAAAAGCGAAGACAGTGAATGATGTGAGAGACAGTTAATTTTGATGAAATTGATGAAGATATTGAGTTGCCAAAATACAAAAAAAAAAAAGTAAATACTGATCTTTTAAGTATGAAAAATTTGGATCATAAGGAAATTTGAGGAGGGTTCAATATTTTATGCTTTTAGAAGTGTGTATTATGCTGTAAGAGCATGGTTTAGTATGTCAAAAATTGAAAAATTGTGAAATGATGATGATGAAAAAAAAAATAATATATACTATATATAAAGAAAATAGGCTTAAAATACACGAGTTTGGACTGACTTTTTCATTATCTATTTTACCCTTCATTTAAACTATTTTATACTTTAATAATATTATTTTAAATTTTAATTAAAAAATGAACCATCAATCTCATTATTTAGGGCACAAAGCCCTCCAGAAGAGCACAACACCCTCCAGAAGGGCCAAAAAGGTCCTAGGCGAGCCCACTAAGGGCGCCGCCTCTAAAAGCTTCTAAAAGTCTTTAAAAGCCTCTAGAACGATCTAAACGTGACTTTGGGCCCAAGTTTTTTGGGGCCTAAGTCACGGAAAACCAGTCCCAAAGAAGGCTATAAATAACCTCCTTGAGAGCATTATCAAGGCATCACTTAAACAGTTCTAAACCCTAGTTTTAGAGATTGTACTCACTGCAAGTACAGTTGGCGCCCACCGCGGGGCCTCGGTAAAACTAACATAGGGCGCACTTCTGAACCGTAATCCTATTTTGCGATTTAGAACCACTTATGAATCTCAATCCTATTTTGCGATTTAAAACCACTTTTGAATGGTAATACTATTATGCGATTTGGAACCACTTCTACATCGTAACCCTAATTGCAATTTGGAAGCACCAAACCCATCATCATCACGATAACCGAGCAAGACGATCCCAATGCCATGGAGACGATGAAGGCGCAGATCCAACAACTTCTTGATCACAACGAAGCCCTTCAAGCTTCCATGGAGACCATCCAACAGTAGCAGAACGATCGCGACGAATCCCAGCAGGGCGAGTTGGACGAGCCAGACCCCCAACCGCTCTCGGCTGAAATCTAGAATGCACCCGTTCTAGAAAATTTCAAACCACCGTCGCTAGCGTCTTTTGATGGCAAGAGCGACCCCATGGAACATGTCACCGCGTTCAATACCCAGATGGTCGTCATCGGCGCCGTCGATTCTCTCTAGTGCAAACTGTTAGCAGGAACTCTGAAAGAAGCCGCCCTCTGATGGTACATGAATCTCCCTCACTTCTCCATCATCGGATACCAAGACATGACACACAAGTTGATCCATCAGTTCTCCGCCAGTCAACACCGCAAAAAGTCCTCCACCAACCTTTTCAACATCCGCCAAGGACAGAACGAGACCCTCGGGGAATACCTCACCCGCTATAATGACGCCACCATCAAAGTCATCAATCCCAACCAGGAGTTGTTCGTTGGAGCCTTCCAAAATGGACTACGAGCAGGACAGTTTAATGAGTCGCTCTCACAGAAGCCTGTAGATTCAATGGAGGAGATCATGTCAAGAGCCGAATGCTACATCAAGGGCAAGGAAAGCAATGCAGAAAAGAAGGCTAGATATTCCAAAGAGCACGGAATTAGTAACTCAGATAATCGTCGAAACTATTACCCGCCACCCACAAGAGATAGGGGAACCTACAAGCGCCAAGGCCCAAATAGACAATGCCCTGAACGCCCTAAGATCTTCACGCCACTCAATACTCGCCGCGAGCGGATTTGGAAAGATGTTTACCACTCGAGGTTGATTCTAGACCCCCCCCCCCCCCCCCCCAGAACCCGCTAGTCGTCAAATGGGACTGAATGAGAATGCATGGTGCAAATACCACAGAATCAGGGGCCACAACACTAACGATTGCATCCACCTAAAACGAGAAATTAAAATTTTCATCCAAAACGGAATGCTCAGAGGATATGTCAAAGGTAGCCAGGATGAAGAAAGGCGACACCCAGAAGAATCAAATAGGGAAAGGAAGGAGGAAGATAACAAGAATGAGGAGAGGCACATTCTAAACACTATATCAGGAGGTTTTTTTCGGCGGTGGCGAGTCCAGCGCCTCCCGAAAATGGTACATAAGACAAGTTATGTTTCTCGATGAGAGTGCCACTTTAGCATTAGAGCGAGAGCTAGATATTACCTTTTCCACCAAAGATTATGAAGGCATCATTCCCCACGATGACGA
Source organism: Medicago ruthenica (assembly GCA_018208015.1). Lineage (NCBI taxonomy): Eukaryota > Viridiplantae > Streptophyta > Magnoliopsida > Fabales > Fabaceae > Medicago > Medicago ruthenica. Next base: position 93,133,388 of record CM031377.1, on the reverse strand, counting down.
CCCCAGGGTTATCACCTTACAAATATTCAATTGGGACGTCAAGAGAGTTCTCATAGACCCAGGTAGTACCGCTGACATACTTTACTACAGTGCTTTTGAAAAGATGGGCCTTGACCCAGACCAACTACAACCCTTTATAGGTACCTTGGCTGGATTTACAGGGGAGCAGGTGCATGTCTGAGGATACATCACCTTGAAAACCACTTTTGGAGTAGGCAAGAACACTAAGACGATCTGAGTAAAATACCTGGTAGTAAATTCTCCTAACTCTTACAACATTATCATAAGTCGCCCGACTTTCAACCTCTTGGGTGCAGTCGTGTCCACTAAGTTCCTCGTGATGAAATACCCATTAGACAATGGCCAGACAGGTGCAGTTCGCGGCGACCAGAAAATCGCCCGAGAATGTTATCATAACAACTTGAAAATACAAAAAGAAAAGAAGAAGGTGAATGGCGACTAACCCCACCATGTTAACATGATAGACCTTGACCCAAGATAAGAATGCCAGCAAGAGCGCCTCGAACCCACTGAGGACTTAAAAGAAATCCAAATAGGAGCTTAGCCCCATCAAACCACAAAAATAGGGACCTTTTTGGATCCTGCAGAGGAACAAGCCTTAGTGCTCCTTTTGAGAGAAAACATGGACCTCTTCGTTTGGCAACCCTCCGACATGCCAGGGATTGACCCTAGTATAGTTTGCCATCACCTCGCCGTGAACCCAGGAATCAAGTAGTGGTTCAGAGAAAGCGAATGTTGGGTGAAGAAAGAAGGAAAACAGTGGATAAAGAGGTGAAGAAATTAAAAGACGCCCGTTTTATTAGTTGTAATTCTGAAAAACTATAGTTCAGAAGCAGAAAATAAAACAGACAGAAGATAAAGACAGAAGATTTCCTTGAAAATATATTGTTAAATAAAAGAAACTAATCTTCAACAAGATCTTCACGCAAATTAAGCAGCCTTCTAGAAACATCAGCCTGGATAAATCTTCAAACAAATCTTCAAAAGATACTGAAAGAATTAACAGAACAAACGCAGAAATTCAGCTTCTGAAATGCAGCTTCTGAAGGTCAACAAAGGTCAACGTCTGAAGGCAGCTTCTGAAGGTCAACAAAAGTCAACGTCTGAACAGTGCGTCTGATGACCAGTTTAGCTTCTGATGAACAGTACCAGCATCTGAAGACCTTCGCAGAGCGCAGTGGCTTCGCAGAGCAAAGTTATCAGCTTCTGAAGTACTGTAGCTTCTGACCCAACTTCTGAAGATGCACAAAATGAAATTTTTAGCTTCTGAAGACATACTGCTTGTATATTTAATTTTTGCAAAACATGTAGCCAACACTCAAATATCCAACATTAGTCAAGAAGGCGTCCATCAAATGGAGAATGTGTGTCGATTACACGGACTTAAACACCGCTTGTCCCAAAGATCCTTACCCCCTCCCAAGCATCGACCACCTAATTGATAATGCCTCTGTCTATAAAACTCTCAACTTCATGGACGCATACTCAGGCTATAACCAAATCAGGATGGACCCTTTGGATGCCCCCAAAACCGCATTCATGACAAACAATCATAACTACCACTATGAAGTCATGCCCTTTGGTTTAAAGAACACCGACGCCACCTTCCAGCGGTTGATGGATACCACCTTCGCAAATCAGGCCGGGAGGAATCTTGAGGTCTACATTGATGATTTAGTTGTAAAAACCAACCGAGAAAAGAGCCATGCAGATGATCTTATCCAGATAAGTGTTCATTCGACGTACACGCAAAGAAGTTTCTAGGCTTCATGCTCACCAGACGAGGATAAGAACCTTATCCAGATAAGTGCCAAGATATCATAGACATGTGAAGTCCCTCAAGCAACAAGGAGGTACACCAATTAACAAGATGATTGGCGGAACTGTCCAGGTTCTTATCCTGTGCTGGAGACAAAGCTTTTTCAGTCTTCGCGTCGATCAAAAAGAAGGAACAATCCCAGTGGATAGATGAATGTGAAGATGCCTTCAAGAAGATCAAAGCCTTTTTATCCAATCCGCCTGTGTTGCATCGCCAAGATAAAGGAGCCATCATATTCTTATATTTGTCCATTTTGGACAACACCATGAGCTCCGTCCTAGTCCAAGATTCAGAGGAAGGGGAGAAATTGGTTTACTTCGTCAGCAAAGTATTCAAAGGAGTCGAGTTGAGATATCAGAAAATAGAATGGTTAGCCTTAGCAGTCATCACGATGGCGAGAAAATTGTGACCTTACTTCCAGAGCCACAAGGTCGTCGTGAAGTCAAACTATCCAATCAAACAAGTGCTCGGTAGGCCAGACCTCGTCAGTCGGATGGTAGCATGGGTCATCGAACTTAGCATATTTCTTAGTAGAATTCACGTCGCCCATTGAAGATGTCGCCCCACACGTCTGGCTTCTGTCAAAGGACGGATCTTCCAACCTGAAAGGAAGCAGAGCCGAAATCGTACTGGAAGGACCCTGCAACCTCCTCATAGAACAATCACTCAGGTTCGAATTCAAAGCAAGAAATAATCAGGCAGAGTATGAGGCACTCATTGCAGGAATGACCCTGGCACAAGAGATGGGCGCAGAAAATTTAAGGGCGAAAAGTGACTCCTAGCTAGTAACAAGCCAAATCACCAGAGAATATCAGGAAAAGGATGCCCAACTCACTAGATATCTAGCAAAGGTTCATAATATGGCGACCTCTTTCAAGTTTTTCGAAGCGATCTATGTACCCAGAGAACAAAAATCCAGAGCGGATTTGTTATCAAAGCTCGTCAGCACTAAAAGACCGGGGAACAATAAAAGTGTAATACAAGAGGTGCTTTCAGCACCAAGCACAAAAGCGATTAAGGTGAACGCCGTAGATAGTGAAGAAGAAAGCTGGATGACCCCTAATAAGGAGAGCACTCTTCAAGACTGACGTCGCCAAAGTTGTTTACAAACACTTTTTATATTTTAATAAAAGGGGTAGGGTATCACTCTTTTCCCCTGCAAGGGTAGGGTTTTTAACGAGGCACCCTACTTTCTTAGATGTTGTTGACTAACTTTTTTACTTCACATGCTACAAAGGCGACATTAACAAATAGATTCAAAGCCATAAGACCAACTGGGTAGTGAAAACTCAACCCCAGGCGGGCTCTGAGAAATTTCCTTAACCCCACGGGGGCTCTAAGTGATTTCATTTCCTTAACCCCACGGGGCTCTAAGGGATTACATTTCCTTAACCCCACGGGGGCTCTAAGTGATTACATAACGCCAACCCCCGGGCGAGCTCGGAAAACTTTACACGACGATAAGTTCAGTAAGGTTGAAATCCCTAAACATGTACAAAAACTCAAATTGTCTAAACAGGCAGCGTCTCGATTCAAATAAACTTCCCAAAACTAGCGACTTCATGACTTAAATGACATCATAAAAGAAAAACGCCATCAGAACCGCGCCAAAAAAGTTGTTAACCAGCAGTAGTAACCAAACAAAACGAAGGAATTAAACAAACAGCGACGATACAAATGAAATAATATATTACGATCACAGAGTTACGGAGCAACGTCAACACATAATATTACAAATTTAACGAAAATAAAAGTACTAAGGCGCCATAGAAGGATCACCATAAATATTACAATAAATTAAATATATGTTTTGTTCTTTCAAGGCTCATCCACCAACTTGCCATCTTCAACAATCTTGAAAGGATCCAATTCGCTGAGATTAAGGTTCAAAAACAGACAAGTCACCTGCGACTTGGCACGCTCGACACCACTATCAAAGCTTTCGGCCGCTTCCATCTTGGCATCTTCGACGTCAGCTTCCAATTTAGCTACCCACTTCGAACCTTCTTCCAACTCTGCATCACAATCGGTAATTAAATCGGCGATTTTCTTGTCGTACTCCGCCGCAAGAGCATCTTTCGCCTCCTTAGCCTCTTTCAGCCTTCTCCCGTAACACCTCTTCACTCTAGACCACATCCTCATGTTTGCCCCCGATGGCGTCCAGCATCACTAAGGAGCGAAGGCAGTGAACGCCCACGCCCCTTATCATGAAGGGCACTGCACCCTGTCGACCATCCTCCACGTCGGTGGGATAGAAACTCACATGCACCTTCATATAGGTGTTGTAATCGAAGCTTCGATCCCAGAAAGAGTCCCATGTCTCACTCATCTCAGCCTCATTCAATTTTTGATTGGCCCCAACCTTCTTCTTCATCTTCTTAGGCGACACCTTTTTTGCCGCCTCGGCGTCTGAAAGCACCTCTGATACAGTCTTCGTCTTCCTCTTATTCTTCCTTAGGGTGACGCTGGAGGGATCACTGCTGACGTGCCCCTCCGCTGCTCGTTTCGCCCTAGCCTCCCCCCAATACTTCCTCCTCTCAACACCTGACATGGGCGCCATTGGCTCTGCCAAAAGTAGAAAGCAAACAAACGGAACATGGTTAATATCAATAAACGTGTAAACAACAATAAGAAAATGATAAAAGGATAAAAAATACTCACACAGATAAACCTCTAGACCCACAGCGCCCCCCTCCTTATTCAAAAGCTCCCGGATATTCAAAGGCAGCATCATTTCAAGCAAGCACACCACATCTTTCTCATAGGCATCCAGCTTCTCATAATTGTACCTCGTTATTGAAGCAGGATTACTTGGCCAGCACAAAGGAAACTTTGGCTTGCCCTCCACCTTCACGGCGGCCACCACACAACCCTTAGCCCCCCTCATTCTCAAGAATGTCTCCCTCCAATTCTTATTGTGAGACACCCTTACCCCCTCTCACAACCATCAGTACTAACTTTTGGATTAGGCACCCCACTTTGGCCAACTTTCAGTATGTGTGCCAAAGACGCCGTTAAGTGTGATATGGGAGGCTGGGCAGCGGCATTTGTATCGAAACCGAGAGGAGCACTTTCAGTTGAGAGAGGATTCTTGAGCCTAGCTTCTTGAACCAACCTAGCAATGCGCTCTTCATCACTCTCAACTGCATAGATACGTTGCGGACCATGAGAGAATGCAAGCTCAAAAAAATTGGCAGCACCAATAGTTACTGGAATAGTCTGGGACACATTTTCTTCATACATGCACTTTGCTAGATCAAACGACATCCAAGCACTATTAACATATTGGAAAAACAGCAGCATCTTCTTGGTCATATCCCTACCAATCTTCACCTTCCAAACATGACATGGTTGACAGTATGAGCAAGAGTCACATACCACCATTCACATCACCTTCACTAGCACTACTAAGCTTCTTATTATCACGAAGCCATTGATTGCCAAGCACCCCAGTATTTCTTCCTTTGAATTCAGCACGAAGGGTAGGTCCTCATCTCTAGGCCCCTTCAACATAACCTTCCTCATAGCGATCCAGACAATACCCATCATTGTGACCTAGACGACCACAAGCATAGCAAAAGTTTCCTAACTTTTCATAACGAAAAAGCACAGTGACAACATCAGCACCCTCTCTTTCGAATTCCCAACTAGCCCCTAAGGGATCTCCTACCTTCAGAACAACACGCAAGCGTATATACTTCCGCCAAGAACCAAAATTATTCTCAGCATCATACTTAACAAGTCCACCAACCTGATTGCCGAGCAGAATGCCCATGGATTCCGTCATAAAACCAAAGGGGAGGTTGTGAGCTTGCACCCACATCTCATTTGTGTCTAGCAGAGTAGTAGTTGAATCATCACCAAAAGAGACTTTCTGCAGCACCAGAGGAAAATTATCAAAAAGCCAAGGACCATTGCGAATCACTCGCTTCATATCCCTAAGATGGAAAAATTGGAACATGAAGCGATTGTTGTTAAGTTTCGCAATCTCCACCTTACGCTCAGGTTTCCAAACTTGAGCCATACGATCACGAAAAGAGTTAAAGTGAACTGGTTTGGAAATCAGCAGCCTGCCCACCAAACAGCAGTCCAATAGGTCAGGATTAGTGTTGGTAGTGGCAGACCGAAAATCAGCACTGTTATCAGCAGGGACCGAGGATGCCATAGTGAAACAATTGCAAAGGAGATGAAGGCAAAAGAAGAAGAGTAAAAAATGATAATTGCAGGTTGTTTGAGTGTGGAAAACTCCCTGTTGTTGAGTTATATTTATAGGCTTAAGAAACCAAGGTACTAGAATCTTCTGTAGAACAAAAAAGCCCAAGTCTTGAGATAAAAACCAACACAATCTTTCTTTATGAGTCATTAAACTGAACCGAATAACCAAAATAATTTTGGATCCAATATATATATATTTTGGCAGGCAATATCCACATAAAAATCTCCATGAGTCAAGATATGATGCAAAAATATAAATAAAAAGCCTTCAACTTCGTACTGGAAGGAAGGAAACATACTTTTGAACCAAATATTCAGCTTCAGAGATATATAACAAATATATTTGGACCCAATAAGTTTATTTAGAAACCAAATAATTAAATTATGATAACCAATAAACTTATTATTACGCCCAATATAGCCAAGAAACTTATTTTTGTACCCAATATTCAAAATCCTGTAGCAAGCTACCATGATGCTTCTTGGACAAGAAACCAGAAGGATCCTGACCTGTTGAGATGAACGAGTGATAGTCTTCTGATGAGAGATACAAACCTTATCACATGAATCCACACTCAACTGTTGAATAGCAACACAAAACACGCATCTGTAATGCAATGTAAAACCTACCAGACCCTTCAAAACCATGACTTTAGCAGAGAGCAGGTGGAACAAAGCAACAACCTTGAATTCATCCTGTTTACCATGGCAATACCCAACACAAAGCATGAGATACCTAACCCTAAAAGCATTACTACCACAAGGAAGCACGAAAAGCCACCTGATCCCCCAAACATCCATTCCTCCTTGCTCATCAGGTTTCTGTGTAGTAATAACACTCCTACATGTGTGTATAAATTCATTAAAACAATAGAAGAGGGAAGCCTTGGACCACTCTGAGAACAAAGCACCACCTATCATGCGTGCTTATAAAAGACACGAAAGAAAAACAAAAATTAGCTTGACAAGCAAATGATTGAAAAACACAGCTCTCACAAGGGTAGAATTGAATGGGAAAGTGGAAACCCTAGATGGAAAATGATGGATACCCTAGGAGAAAAATCGCATAGGTCGTAATTTGTTGTTTATTGTTTCGATCTTTAAAGTTATAAGTAACGAAAAACACAATTTTAAACTTGTTGTTAAGTCAACATATATTTTTGAATGATGGTTTGCAATCATGTTTAGAACTTTTTTAAAAAAAAATCATCCACAAAAATTAAATCAAAATTTGATTTCCAGGTCTAGATTTTCAATATTTTTAAATTAATATTTTGCGTTAAAAAATTTATATTTGATTCATGGCATATTAAAAAAATTTACATTATATGTGGAAAAGATTTTTATAATGTTATAAACATGATTGCCAAAATTTATTTAAAAGTATATGTTAACTTCAGAAGAACAAAAGTTGTTTACATGATAATTTTATTGGGTTAAAAAGTACGATTTGGTTTTACATGGGGCGAAAAATTTGAAAATATAACGTACCCTAATAAAATATAAATTATTAACACTCAAGGGTCGGTCTGATGGTTTATGGCTTGGAACTTAGAAACGTGCTCTTTTCTAAGTGTCAAGTTTGAATTCTCTAGCCAGTAATAATTCCTATATTGAGTTAGTCTATATAGAGATTTGCGTTTTCTTCAATTGGACTGTAACAAGCCAATAGTACCCAACTTATGGAGTAGTAGTTAATGCAATAATTAAATTAGATTAACTAAAATAGTTAGGTCAGAATAGATTAATCAGAGGCTACTAAAGGTCAGACTCTAGAGCACCAACATCTGAGTCACCCAGACTCTGGAAGCATCAGACTCTGTAGACTCAGAAGACACATCATCTTTGTCTTCCTCTGAGGAAAAGTCGTTTTCAGCTTCTGACCAAGTACAATTTGTCTTCTTCTCAATCACGTGCTAAGTCAAATTCAAGGACAAAAGGAATGAAACAGATAATTCCTTTTGAAGCAAAGGAATTTCAAATTTCTTTTCAACGACATTAACCAAATCAAGAAACATTCCAACGTCTATGATCAAGCTTCTCAAAGACTCTAAATTATGCGCTGGCACCTCTCCAACGTCTCTCATTTCCTTCCCTATATAAGGAGCTGATGACTTGAAGAAATTAACATGACTCTACACAATTTTTTAAAGTGCCCTTACTCTGTCAAAATCAAAGCACAATTGAACTTAGAATTTCTTACAAACTTTATATCTTAGAAATTCTAAAGTCTTAAGAGTCTTACTCTATTTTGTAATTATTTACACCTCTGATTGTATATCAAGTGTAAAATCAAACAATCTTTTATTTGATTAAGTTAGATTGTGTAACTTCCGGCTGGCTCCCTTACGGGTTGGCCTCCCTATCTTTCAAGGACCGAGATGTACTCACGACCTTCTCCACCCCCATGTGGAGTTTTTGCCTTCCGTGGGAATCGAACTCTGTACCTGGGGCTTAAGTACAAGTTCAATGCATTCCCACTACCAATTGAGCTGGTACAGAGTTCGATTCCCACGGAAGGCAAAAACTCCACATGGGGGGTGGAGAAGGTCGTGAGTACATCTCGGTCCTTGAAAGATAGGGAGGCCAACCCGCAAGGGAGCCAGCCGGATGTTACAGATTGTGAGAAGTCTATTTCAGTTGTGATTGAGCATGGGAAGTCTCTTGCTAGTGTGCTTGAGCATCATAAGTCTCTTGCTTGTGTGCTTGAGCATTTGTAATCTTTGTGATTATAGTTAAAATCCCTTGGAAGTGCAAGGGGACTGAACTACTCTCGGTTTGTGAGAGGAACCAGTATAATTGCTCTCTCTCTCTCTCTCTCTCTCTCTCTCTCTCTCTCTTTGTGTTTGTTTTCATCCGCTGCATTCAGAACCTGCGACTCTGATCAGTAAAACACTTAAAAAAAGTTATAAAAAAAAACCAACACAATTCAACCTCCCCTCTTGTGTTTTTATCACCTTCACACGTGAACTCTCTCCCTCTTTTTCCTCAAACCCTCATCAAAACTAAGTCCTCCATTGTTGAACTTAGAAGCTTGTATACCCATTCCTCACCTCAAATTCTTCAATTAAGATAAGAAGGAGAAAGATACAAGGCAAGTTGTATCTACCCTCCCATTTTTTTCTTCTCTCTGCCAAAGCCATCACCACCACTCAAACACCATAATTATTCCCTTCAGCCACTATTCAAGCTTGCATGTGCTAATTTTCAAGCAATCTCTCATCGGAAGTGAAAGGAAACTAAGGGTTGATTAAAGTTGTTGCATGTGTGTCCTCTTAATCAAGGAATGCTTAACTTGAAGTATAAGGATTGATTTTTGCAAAAAGAACAATAGACAAAGAAGATCTTGGAAGAACCAGTTGTGTGATTTAGGAAGCTATCATCAAAGGGGAGGTATGTTTTCACTTGAAGGAGTCAGGATTGGAGGAGAAGGTGGATACAGAAACTTGAGAAAGCTTAGAGGCTGGAGCATAAGCTATTTGTAAGAGATCAAAATCAGAGGTGAGTTCCTTTAGAATAGAACCCATCATTGGGTAGTATGATTTGTGTAAAGTGAGGAATTGACAATTTAGAATAGATTAGTAATATTAGTTCCCCATATGTTAATTCATGTGATTGTATGTTTAATTTTAATCCACTGAATCCAATTGATGTTAATGATGTTCTGGAACTGTAAAAGTAAGCCTGAGAGAAATAAGTTTCATTCCAGTAGCAAAAATGAATGTTTTTCTTTGATTTTGTTGCACTGTTAGGCTCGTTTAGTGAGCAAAAGCTGGCTAAGCAAGCTGCTCTATTTTTACTGCACTGTCAAGCTCGCTAAGCGAACAGAAGCTGCCAAACAAGCTGCCTTGTCTTTCTGTACTGTCAATCTCGCTAAGCAAGCAGGAGCTTGCTAAGCGAGATACTCTGTTTCTTATTTTTTTTTTAAATTAATTATTTTTACTACGAAGATGGCCTATTTTATAGTTCTAGAAAAACCTTTTTCAAATGTGGATTAAGAATAAATATGAACTTAATAATCATAACATTAATGAGAGAATAACATAAGAGTTTGATAAGATATTTAATTATGGAAATATTGCTAACTTGCATAGAATGGGATATAACTAGATAAGTTTAACATTTTTACATAAAATATGATCAGATAGAATTTTATTCAGAAAATATTATCCGATAAGTCCTGGCTCAGCAGGCTCCAGAGTATTCTGGATAGGAACTTTCCAAAAGGAAAACCTTCATGACGACAAGAGGAGTCGGGATCTAGCCTGATATGATAGGAGTTTAGCCGGATTGCCAGAGGGATGTTTCAAGACTACTCCACCTGGCTATTCCATTAAATCAACTCAGATTAATTGTTTGTTACACGTTAACTTTATAAACAATTGAATATGATAAAATGACAGAACAAATAACCTAGATAGAATACAGACAGTTAGTGATCCTAGATCCCTCTAGATCACTATCACCCTAGGATAGGTGGAACTCACTGAGACATTATGTCTTGTCCCAATCATTTTCTTTCTTTTCAGATACGCATGTTGCTTGCGAGAAGGGTAAGCAGAAAGAAGCTGAATTATTTATGTTGCACTGTCTCATATTAGTATTATGTTGATAGCGTCATGTATTCTGTACTCAGACAAGTTTATATTGTGTACTCGTTAGTCAGTGCATGTTTATTTCAGATAGTATTATGTACTTTGTACTTATCAGCTAGTACTTTATTAGATGTATGAGACTTGTTTTGTTTGACTTTCATTCAGACGAATTTCATGTTGTAATATTAATGTATCCAGTACTAAGTTAACCGCTCGTATAAATATTCTAGACACATTTATTATGGGCATTTCATGGACTCACTACTAGTGGACGGTGATATTTGTCCCTCGATTTAGTTAGTTCTTAGGTCAGATAACGAATTTCCAAAAAATAAATATACAAATTCATATATGATGTAAGGTAAACAATTAAGTGTGCTTCAAACTTTCCTAAAGATACATTGGAGATCCTGATTGCCTGCCTTTTGAGATGGACAATGCTTTTAACATGTTCAGTCAAGGATATCTTAAAGCACAAATGGGTAAATATCTAGTTCTGATGCACTTTTATAGAAACCAGATTTATCATGTCTCAGTTTGAATTGGCGTTTTGGATGGTTGAATCTCTAATGTAACTAGGTTATTAATCGGGAGCCCATTGTTTGATTGAAATAATTAAAAGCCAGAAAAAATGACGGTTTATCTAATTTCTGTTGTTCTCATGTGTGCCCAATTCAATTAAAAATAAAGAACAAAATGAGGTCGTTTTGAACCTCAAGTTTTTTCCATTCTTTTTTTAAATGATCCTAAACAATATAGTTTTGGTTTTAGTCAAACTCAACCCCTACTTGTTCCTTCTTACCCTTCATGTTACAATATTTCTTATTTTCTTCGCGATAAAAAAAAAAAAAAAAACTCTTTGTAGATGCTGCCAAAGCCCCCAGTACCTACTTCCATACGCCTCTACTCCATTAATCCTTCACAATTCTACTTCTTCAAGGTTGTCTACTAATCTAAAGTGATTCTTGTAATAATCAACTTTTTCATGAAATGTAATGAAATCTCACTTTGGTAAAGAATTTTGGTTTATATTCATGGTATCATTTAAGGACAACCACAAAGTTGTTTTGTCCGGTCTCTTATTTTTATTTTACAAATCAAACACACTCATCATTAATCAATTTATCATTTCCTTTAATATAAAAGAAATGCTTTTAAAAGCAACTTTTAAAATAACTATCAATCTTAGTCGGATACTTTCCTCTATAAATTTATCTTTAAAAACATAAACTTTTTAAATTTGAATTTGAAAACATGCAACATGATTATATATATTACAGCTGAAATTTAGATAAGTACATATAAAATAGACACAATACACCTTATAAAACGGACATCATACAATACACCTGATAATTTATTAAAAGTCCACAATTTGATTGAAGTTATTAAAAGCCAGAAAAAAGGACGGTATATCCGGTTTCCATTGTTCTTCATTAATCATGTACATTACTTCTTCTTCAAGGATGTCTACTATTCTAAAGTGATTCTTGAAATAATTAACTTTTTCGTGAAATTTAATGGCATCAGTTAAGGATAGCCACAAAATTTAACCTTAATAGAAGTATTTGAATAAATTAGCGTTGTATCATGAAAGTGAGCTTAATTTCATACAGAATATTGAGCTTTTTTTGGTATTTTCGTTGGATCACTTAGTGACATGAAAATTTGCCTAACAAATTTATCAGAAATCACATTTTCTGCAAAAACAAAATCACACCAATATTTTGCAAATCAAACGCACTCATCATTGATCAATTTATCTATTCGTTTAACATAAAAGTAATTGTTTTAGAAAACTTTTAAAATAACTATCAACCTTTGTCGGATACTTTTCTTATAAATTTATCTTTAACAACACAAACTTTTTAAATTTTAATTTGAAAACATACAACATGAATATATTTATTACAACTGAAATTTAGATAAGTTCAGATAAAATAGATACAATACACATAATAAAGCAGATATTATACAATACACTTGATAAAATATGTATACCACAAAACGAAATAGATAAAAGGACATGAATTACCAACATGAAATTTTGTTTGTAATCAATAATTCCACAAGTTATCATTGGCCGCAAGTCCATTAGAAGCTGGTGACAAATCTTGATTCCCAGACCTCCTTTGAAACATGTCATTTCCATATACCACAGATGAGATATCAGCATCAAAGTCTCTCCCAAAAGAAAACTCTTGGGAGAAGAAAAAGTTTGATGAATTCCCGACCATTGAGGTTTGGTTGGAATCAGCAATTGTTGTTTCAGATAAAGGGTAAACATCCATTTGTTTTGAAGAGGATGAAATGTTCAAGATACTAGTTTCATTGTTATGAACAATGTTGCCATCTTGTGTTTTTGGTTTCTCTGTTTGATTTGGATTGGAGAATGAATTGAACACATATGATAAATCATAATTAGTGACTTGGTCTTCACTATTGTATGGAGAATAATCCAACAATGGAGGCAATATAGATGCATTAGTATTTGACGATCCTTCTCTAGAAGAGTTAGACCTTCCAAGTTTTGAACCATCCATTTTCTTTCCATAATTACCCTTCTCAAAGACTCTACTGAGAACCCATTCACCCTACAAAAAAGGTTAACACATTAATATTAGATGAAAAACATTATTTAGTTTTTATTCATTTATTAAAAAAAATTAAATAAAATACTATTTGAAAGAATATTATATCTGCTTCAAACAAAAAGTTGTTTCCTGTAGTTTCTCTAAAGTTTATATTTTTATAATTGATTTTTTTATAAAAGTTACTTTTATTATGGTGATCAAACATAAAATAGTTTACTTTATTTAGAAAAAGGAAATTAATCTCTGAATTATATATATCAAAATCATTATTTTTATAATTTGTTACAAACAATTCTTAGTAAATGTTTGGATTGAAGATAAGTTTGACAATGATGAAATCATGGTTGATGTGAACATACACTAACAAATTTTCACTTGTAGTAAGAGTAGAAATCATTGACAAAAACAAAGCAATAAAAAATATAGCAATATTACCATTCCATGCATGGATAGGTTGTGCTCAGAGAGTGAGTTACCCTCCATTCGGTATTCATGCATGACCCAGTTGGTTTTTTCACCTCTCGGAGCTCTTCCTATGTAGAAAACCAGTGTTTTTTTCATCCCAATTAATGCATTTCCCTTGTAAATATCTTTGTCTTTGCCTGTTGCTTTCCAATAGCCAGCATTAGTAGCTCTATTGGTCCTTTGACCAGTTGGGTATTTTCTGTCCCTCACACAGAAAAAATACCATTCTGTTTCTCCCATTTTAGCCATCTCTGAATAAACCAAAAAATAAGAAAGCATAATTGAGTTATGAAACACTGAAAGACATACATACATTAGACATGACACTGACAAATCGACACTCATAATCACTTTAAAAAATAAAATAATTAAATTTAACCACATTAGTGTCATGTTGGTGCAGATACCTGACACATTATGATGTGTCAGTGGTACATAGTAATTAAGAGAAAATATATAACCATCAAAGTAAGATAACGACAATATATCTAAGGCGTAATTAAACCACTCGCTTTTCTCCTTGCCACACCATAGTCGTCGCCACTTTTCTTCTTCTTTTTCTTTCAGATCTACCAATGAAGGGTGGTTTAGGTTTAATTTTGTCCCGAAATCACCACTCCAAATTGTTTTTCTTTCTTTTTTTTATGTAAATAAGTGAGTTTTGCATAATTTAAGTCTTCTTTGGTATGTTTTTATGATTTCGTCGTCTTAGTACGACGTTGTTTGTTATGATTTCTCGTCGTTGTATAGTGTTTTCTTGATTTTTCATCTTAATGTTGTGTATATTTTATTCAGGTTGAAAGATTAGCTTTGATTCAGTACAGATCTAATCAATGGCTTTGGCGCCATCAATGTTACAGATCTACAGGCGTCGGTATTTTTGACACTTGAATATAGTCATATTTGTAGACTTGTGTATTTTGCTATTTTTTTTTCGTAAATTCATCCATTTTATTTTTAGCAACTTTAAATTTATGTTGTATCAATGTACTATATCAACATCGTTTATTTGTCAAAAAAAACTCCAAGGCGTAGTTTTTCAAATCCAGAACACTAATATAATATTATATAATAACAACTATTATTTGCTTATAAAAAACATTAAATTCACCTGGCAAATCCCATGGTTCACACTTATTCATATCAACTTCAGCAATAGCTATAGCGCAGAAGCTATTGTCATCAACCTTCTTGACAAGGTATTGATTTATAAGCTCTTCATCGGTCGGAGAGAATCGAAAACCAGCGGGAAATTTGACCTTTTCATTTTCCATTTTTTGATTGGAAACATTTTCATTTGATCCCATCCTGCACTAAAATCCTTTGTTTCATCAAAGAAGCAAGTTAAAAACTAAGTAGAATAAAAACAAGCAAATTCAATTCTGCAAGTCTTGATAAAATGAATGACCAATACCAACCTATTAAAGCTTGAAAATGAAGGGAGGTGTGATGAGAAAAAAACTTTGGTTGAATGATGTAATGAAAAAGCTGAAAAAGAAGAGAGTGAATGATGTGAGAGACAGTTTGTTTTGATGAAATTGATAAAGATGTTGAGTTGTAAGAATACAAAACTCCTTAAATAGTGAACTAAAAGGTATGCAAAATGTGGCTCATAATGAAATTTGGGGAGGGTTTAACATTTTATGCTTTTAGAAGTGTGTATTATGTTGTAAGTGCATGGTTTAGTATGTCAAAAGTTGAAAGATGAAAATTGTGAAATGATGATGATGAAAAAAAACTTAATAGTAATAAAATAGATTAAATAAGTTTTTCGGCCTACAAAATTTCCAAATTTTGTCTCCAAAAAAAATCGTATTTTTTAGTCCTTATAAAATTATCCTTCAAACAGTTTTAATCTTGTTGTTAAGTCAACATATATTTTTGAATGACTTTTTGCAAACATGTTTAGAAGATTAAAAAGATCATCCATGAAAAAATGGGATCAAAATTTGAATTCTAGGTCTAGATTTTCATTACTTTTAAATTAATTGTTTGCATTAAAAAGTTTATATTTAATTCATCGCAAGTTAAAAAGTTCTAAATTGTATGGGGAGAAACCTTTTATAATGGTCTAAACATGTTTGCCAAAACTCATTTAAAAATACATGTTAACTTCAGAAGTACTAAAACTGTTCACATAGGCTATAGGTGTGGAATTTGTGTTTTTTCTTTTAGATAGCCTAATTTCATACCTCACCCAAATTACAGAGGGTTTTTTGAGGAATTAACCCATTCATATATGATGTAAGATAAACATATATAAGTGTGCTTTAAACTTTCCAAAAGATGCACCTGATTGTCTGCCTTTAAGGCGGAAAACACTATTAAAATTTTCGGTCAGGGATACTTGAAAACACAAATAATAAAATATCTAATTCCGATGCACTTTTATTGAAACAAGATTTATCATGTTTCAGTTTGAACTGCCGTTTTGAATTGTTGGAACCGTAAAGTTACCAATTTGTTAAATTGGTAGCCCAAATTTTTATTGAAATTATTAAAAGCCGAAAAAAGTGTCGGTTTCTCCGGTTTCATTTGTTCTCCAATGCTTTTTTAATTAAAAATAAAGATCAAGACAGCGTTGTTTTGAGCCTCATATATTTTTCCATCTTTTTAAAATGATCCAAAACGACATAGTTTGACTTCAGTCAAACTCAAATCCTTCTTTTTACTTCTTTCCCTTCGTGATACAACCCTTCTTCCTTCCTTCCTTCTTTTCTTTGCAGTAAAAATAAAATAAAAATACCTTCACATATGCCACCAAAACCCTTTGTTCCTCCTTCCATACGCCACTCCTCCACCACCCTTCACGTTTCTTCTTCTTCAAGGTTGTCTACTAGTCTCTTGATTCCTTAATTGAGTTTTTATTTCTTTCTAAATGTTTATGATTTGTTTCTGTTTTTGTTTTCTAGTTTGTGTTTGTTGTTTTCTCATATTCTTTTTTCATGTTTGTTCTCAGTAGTTCTTGATTTTTTTTCAAACATCAATGTAGAAGTCATGATTTTTTTTTTTTTACATATTTATACTTTTTTGATTTTTTTCTTGATATTTTGTTCTCACTAACCTTAACTGCGGATATAGAGTATGATATTTGTATTAATTTTTGCCTATACTATGGGGGTGTACTCAGTTAAGACTCATAAGAATTCGATCCAGCACAAATTGACCGCACACCACTATTTTTTCAGTGTCATATTTGATTATGGAGAAATAGACCTAAATGACTATGATGATATTTCCAAAGCGTGCGAGAACAAGTTTTAAGTTTGTTTCGCCCCCACCAGTTTATACCAACCAGATGCAAAAGGGTCTAGTGAAGAATCCCCTTCTGGATACTTTGGAATCCTTGATGGGACATGCACATTCACACCAAACGTATCGATCGATGATAGTTTAGTGAATAAAGTAATTATGTTAATTTCCCTCGTACACTAAAGAAAAGAAATGATGATTTAATATTATTTTCGACAGAATTTAGACTCACAAGAATGTGATTTTTTGTATCTCTATTCCTACCTCTAAAGTGTCTCTATTTAGAGAAACTTGTGTCATTTTGGTGAAGAGAAACAACTCTTTGAAATAGTTTCTTCATGAATTGACACAATGGTTACATTGCTTCAATAGTCAAGTAATACACCTTTCGTTGAAAGGTATCTATTTAACCATTGTAACTTTTCATATTTATGTTTTGGAAATTTCTCTCACACTAAATGTGTTATAACCCTTGGCTAGAAATTAATTGCAAGAAAAATAAAGTTGAAACCCAGCAATTAGGATCAAGTGATTAATGAGATCCACCAAGGACAAATTATTCATGAGAACTTTGAGGAACTTCAAGGAAGAATTTCTATGTGGATTGGGGTAGCCCTCCATTTCCACGATATATTGTGCAACCCTTATTTGTCGTAACTAGTTACTTACATGAGGCTCATAATGAGTTGAGTAGGCCTATGATGACTTGGTCAAATATGTGTGTGTGTGTGTGTGTGTGTGTGTGTGTGTGTGTGTGTGTGTGTGTGTGTTGTCCATCCAGTGGCGGAGCCAAAAAAAATTATGGAGGGACCATATTTTCAAGATATAAATATATATTGTGACAAAGATAATTACAATTAAAGTTGTAGTCAAGTGGTTCATTTGTTTTTATGTTGCTCCCCTAACTATGGTTCGATACTTGCATTTTACAATGTTTTCATTGCATTTTTCGTTTAAAAAATACAAAAAATATGAGTCAAAGCTAAAATTGAACAAAAAAAGAATCGAACACAGGACCAAACGTTGGAAGGTGAGGCACTTAACCGCTTTGCTAGAGTGTAAACATATGATTTGTAACGCAAACATTAATATATATAACAACATTTAATTAAAAATGTGTATTTATACCTACTAAAAATGAATTTTTTTTTTTTAAACTTTTGGGGTACCATGGCAACCCCTTGCACTCCCCTGGCTCCGCCAGTGTGTCCATCCATCCCGAAATGGTGATATAATACTACATCTCCTCCACCTAGTAATTTAGGGTTAGTTTGGTAAAATATGTTATGAGAAGTGATAAAACAGTGAGCATGACATTGAATTTCATACTGCATAAGTGATGTGTTGATGAATTTTGACTTGACTACAATCTATGCAAACTCCTGTGACATTCTTCTTCTTCTTCTTTTTTTGAAAGAATTATTATTATTCTTGTGTTATGGCTAAAGTTAACTTGTAAATGTGTATTTATTTGACGATGCATATTTGTATGATAATACTTAAGCATCGGGCGTGTTCGGGCCAAGAATGACCCCAACATTACAAATTGAGCACCTGATATAAAAAATTGTTCTTTGTACAACTTGGAGTGCTCTCAAGCACCTCAAATTACACATTTACCCCATGCTTAAGTATATGGTTAATACCCTAAATAATTCATGTAATATAGGCGAGGTCTGAAAATAGACCCTATAGAAGAAAAAACACATATTTTACCCATGTAATTTTAGATTCTCCATATTTTACACTCACACTGTTAAAAAATCTTTGGGCGAAGTTTGATAAATGTGTATGTAAAAGGTAAAAAAATTAAGGAAAATAGCCTATGCAAAGGATTAAAATTTGACAAATCCAAAAATATCGGGGTGGAACTTATACTTTTTCTTTTAAAAAGGCTATTTTCAGACCTCGCCCAAATTACAGAGGCTGTTTTTAGGTATTAACCCATTCATATATGATGTAAGATAACATTTAAGTGTACTTTAAACTATCCTAAATATACAATAGGGATCCTGATTGTCTTCCTTTAAGGCGGGAAAGACTATTAAAATGTTTGGTCAGGTATACTTGAAAGCTCAAAAATTAAATATCTAATTCTGATGCACTTTTATTGAAACAAGATTTATCATGTTTTAGTTTGAACGAGCGTTTTGAATTATTGGAACTGTAAGTAACTAATTTGTTAACTTGGGAGACCACATTTGTATTGAAATTATTAAAAGCCGGAAAAAATGACGGTTAATCCGGTTTGCTTTATTCTCGTGTGCTTTTTTGATTAAAAATAAATATCAAAATCACGTTGTTGTGAGCCTCATATTTTTTTTTTTTTTACATTTTTTAAAAAATGATCCAAAACGACATAGTTTTGACTTCAATCAAACTCAAATCCTTATTTTGTTTTTCTTCTTTCCCTTCCTGATACAACCCTTCTTTCTTCCTTCTTTTCTTTGCGGTAAAGATAAAATAAAGATACCTTCGCAGATGCCACCAAACCCTTTGTTCCTCCTTCCATAAGCCACTCCTCCATCACCCTTCACATTTCTTCTTGTTCTTCAAGGATGTCTTCTAGTCCCTTGATTCCTTAATTGAGTTTTTATTTCTATCTATTTATGTTTTTTATCATTTGTTTCTGTTTTTATTTTCTAAATTTTGTTATTGTTGTTTTCTCATTTTTCATTCGTTATTTGTTCTTAGTGGTTCTTGATATTTTTTTTTCAAATATCAAAGTCATGATAATTTTTTTACATATTTACTTTTTTGATTTTTTTTTCTTGATATTTTGTTCTCGCTAACCTTAACTGCAGATATAGAGTATGATAGTTTGTAGATACCATTCTGTATTATTTTTTGCCTACAATATGGAGGTATACTCAGTTAGGACTCATAAGAAATGGATCCAGTAGAAATTGACTACACACCACTATTTTTTCAGAGTAATATTTGATTATGGAGAAATAAACCTCAATGACTCTGATGACATTTTCCCTAAATAAATATTGTGATGATATTTAATTTCAATGTTGTTAATGAATGTTATGTTAGTTGAACTTAATGTTTGAAGTTTATTTATTATACAATTTGTTAAAAAAATTGTTGGTTTCTTTTACTCAATTTTTTAGTGGTTACAACCATTTCAAACAAACTTAATGTGTTATCACCCTTGCGAAAAATAAAGTTGAAACAAAGCAATTTGGATCAAGAGTTTAATGACACTACTAGAAACTATCGATTTACATGTGGATTTTCCTGCTGTTTTCGTTTCACTGAGGATATTTCCTGTGGATCCTGTAACCGCAAGAATACCCGCAGGTAACTCTAACTTTTGCTGAGGCTTTTCCTGCGGAATGTTTTGGTCACTTTTCCTGCGGATTTGTTTAATTTTTATTTTTTTTAATTTCTTCATGAAATTTTAAAAAATGAAAGAGTTTTTAGTATCTTATTTTTTTTCTCTTTACATAGTGAACATGGATCCTATAATTTTAAATTTAAGTTCAAATGAAATATCAAACTATTTTTGTCAATTGCGATTTTTTTTATACATATTCAATGTTAAAATATTTTGAAAAAAAAATATTTTTTTGACGCAATTTTGATAAATAATATTAAAAAGCAAATTTCTATAAAAAATAATATAACGCAAATATTATATATATATATATATATATATATATATATATATATATATATATATATATATATTTATGTATGTGTGTGTGTGTTGTCCATCCATCCCGAAATGGTGATATAATATTAGAGATCCCCACCTAGTAATTTAGTGTTAGTTTGGTAAAATATGTTATGAGAAGTGATAAAAACAAGTGAGCATGACAATGAATTTCAGACTGCATAAGTGATGTGTTGATGAATTTTGACTTGACTACAATATATGCAAACTCATGTGACATTTTTCTTTATTTTTTTGAAAGAATTATTATTACTCTTGTGTTATGGCTAAAGTTAACTTGTAAATGTGTATTTATTTGACAATGCATATTTGTATGATAATACTTAAGCATCGGGCGTGTTCGGGCCAAGAATGACCCCAACAATAAAAATTGCTATTTAGACAGTTTGGATCGCTCTCAGGCACCTCCGAAATTGCACATTTACTTTCAACATCAGTCAACTATCGTTCGCTTTCTACGATAGTTAACTGTCGTTCGTTGTACGGCAACGACAATTAACTGTCATTCCTGTCAACTTTCATAAATCAGACAACTTTCTTCCATACATTATCCATTCACTAATTTTCTTTCCTCTTCCATCCAAAAACCTAAAAGCTCAATTTTTTGCAAAATCTGTCTCAAATCATTGACGAAGGATTGCTAGAAGGTTTCTATATTCATTTGACGTAAAGAAACATGTATTGCATCTTTTAACCCGTTTACATTATTGCATTTCTCTGCCATATTTTTGTTGATTCTGACATGTGAACTTGTAACGATAGTTAACTACCGTAGCTGCCAACGGCAGTTAACTGCCAATGTAATCAAGGGCTTTTAACTGTCGTAGCATCCCAATATTTGTTCGAATTAATTATTAATTCTTTTTTTTTTGCAATGTTTTGTTGTTTATTGATAGTTATGGTTGAAAATGTTGTTGAGTCAAAACAAGTGATGTCAAGTCTTTCGTCGAATTAAATGTCTATGGTTAAAGCTTTCGTTGATGTAAAACCAAATGATGTTGAAGCTTCCGTTAATCTGAAACCTTCTCTTGTTGGTTACGTTGATGTGAAACCTTCTCTTGCTTGTAACACCCATACTAATTTTAACTAGTATATTAGCATGTGCGTTAAACTGATACTGGATACATTTAAAAATTTCAATAATAATATTACATCACAACATAATAAAAACATGTTTACTCGTTTGTACAATAATCCAAAATCCATTACAATACTTTTACATAAATCCATTGAGCTTCTGACTGGTACACAACGAGCAAACGCACTCCGTCCAGCATCTCTATGCAGAACTTCATCACGAACCTCTAACCTGCCTGTAACCCTGCACCAGAAGGAATGGGATGAGACATAATGTCTCAGTGAGCTCTACCCAACCTACTGTTTGGCAACCACAGGGAACCTAGGGTCACCATGCCTACCTTGGCAATTTAGGGGAAATCTAGAATCGCCAAGTCTTTTATCTGTCTATGACTATAAGTCCTTCTGTATCTATAACTTGAACTGCCTATAACCTTTGCTGTAACTGTCTATAACCATTGCCATAACGGCCTATGACTGTACTATAATTGCCTAAATCCATAACTATGATCATGTCTGTATCTATGACTTAGTGATCGAGGGGAAACCTAGGATCACTTTCCAATAACTGTCTATAACTATAACTGTATGTTTCCTGTGACTATAACTATAACTGTAACTTTAACTATAACTATAAAACATAAAACATATACACAGTTCGGTAGCAGTTTTATGTTAGCTGTTAGCGTTGAACAAACAATTATCTGAGTTCATTTTACGGAGGGCACCCCGGGTGGAGCAACCCCGAGATACGTCTCCCTATGACCCGATGAAACTCCTGACAATCAGGCTAACACCGGACTCCCTATGAAAATTGCATGTGGATAACCCTCTCGGAGAGATCCCATCCGGCGTATCCCGGAGTCTGCTGAACATGCCTATGACTGTGAAACGTGCAAGCACGCCAATATCTTTAATCTTTAATTCTTTAACTTTAACGTATGATCGTATATTCTGTCACTTTGATTCTATAACAATACTGTAATCTATAACCTGTAATCTATAACCTTGGCTTATCGTTCTCATAAGCCTCCTATTGTTGTTGGAAAACCAACTCTATTAACTTGTCTATAACTATGATGAGTAATTCATACCAACTCTCATGTTCTTAAGCTTGCACATTCTTAAAGGAATGTAGGGATTTCACTTCAAGAAATAATCCCATTACCAAGCCCTATACACATCTATATAACTTAGGAGTACAAGTATACATCTCCTAATACCATGCCTATCCCTAATCCTTTCCCATTACTAAGCCAAAACTCACGAAAATTTTGTGCTGGAAGGACCAATATCGTAGCACGATATGGGGATATCGTAGCACGATTTTCTGCGAAAGTTTCATGAAAAACAGGGTATAAAATCGTAGCACGATGCCCATAAATCGGAGCACGATTTTGGCTTCAGCAGCACTCAAAATTTCACTTCCTAGGCTAACCAAAACATCCCCAATCACCCATTAACTTGTGGGAATGGATTTTGCTATGACATATGAGCAAGATATCACACACCAAACATGTATTCACAAACCAATCAAGGGATCAAGGCATGGATCTATCAAAATAACTCATAATCCTATAACTATTAAGCTTAAACAAAGTAGGGTTCTAAAACCCTCTAAGAGCTCACCTCAAACCCAAGGATTGCTTGCTAAGTCTTGAATCCAAATCCTAGCTTCAAGCTCCAAAGGCTCCACTCAAGAACACCTCCACTCTTTGGCTTTACTCTTTCTTCTTGCTCCAAAATTCTCCAACACAAGCTTGCTTACCACAAGAGAGTTTGGGGAGGAAAATACTAGGTTAAGGGTTAAAGATTGATGATGAAGTGAAGATGAAAGGGGAGGGCGAAAATGGGAGAGAAAAGGGAGAGAAAAATCAGATTTTTGAATGGAAGAAATGAGTAGAAACATAACCCAAAAATCATATTTATCCAATATCCATTTCCCTCAAAATTACCACTATGCCATTGCCACTTATTTCATAATTGCCATTCCTTTCGTTTAGTTCTTGCAACACTGTTTAAGTCACATTTAAGCGGGATATTACACTCTACCCCCCTTAAAAGAAATTTCGTCCTCGAAATTTAGATAATCCTTATGAGATCCTGTAAGATAAATTCTTTCTACCTCTTCCTTTACTATGAAAGTTTCCAATTCTTTTTGCTTATTGGGATTCCATGACAACTCTAATGTCTGACATATAGATTAGTCATGCGTCTCGATTAAACCATATTGGTTGGTACTTGTTCCTCAGCCATGATTCCCATCATTGTACATCATAACATAAGATAATCTCTTTCCTGCCGAAAAGTCTAACGTATATTACATAACTATTATCTGTTAAGGCGTATAGTTATCTGAACCAACACATCCATATTAACCTGAAGTCGTCGAGTCATTCCGTTTTTCCTCGATTATTCCAACTTTCCGAGGGATCTCTTACATTACTTTTAATTCGAAAGAACTTTTGTCTTTAACTTTCGTCTCGCAAGACGACCTGTTACTGTTACATTCGTATCATCCTTCATATAGACTAGTCTTGCAGTGAAAAACATCTGATATTAAGTATTCTCAAACGGAAGTGAAATCTATTACAACTACCTCCACGATTTGATTCCTAAGTGGTGGCTGAACTTATGGTACAAGTTCCTTTCTTTCTGTTATCCTGGTGTAGCTATCAACACAATCATAAACATCGTTTGCATTTCCACTGAGGAAATCTTTAAAGCTCGAGACATCATATAAGCCACTCCTGCTTTAATTTAACTAATCCACCATAACACGTAGCTAAAGGTCTTAGGGTTTTCTTCTTTCTATGATTCTGACAATCTTACTTCAATTACGATATTCTTTACTCATGGGAATTAATACTTGCTTTCCCAACAATTTCAACTTTTGAAGGTTTAGTACAAGTGACGTGTAGCATAAGCCGTCTCACATATCATCATATAACATTATCCATAGCACATCGCTTCTATACATGATCGAGTACGTGTACACTCCTATCGGTACACAGTACGCCGCATCGTTACTGTCCAACTAATGGGACACCGTACTTAATCAACTTATACTTGAGACAAAACCACGTCAACCAAGGTCACTCTCTTAACTTTGATTCATACTTGTATTCTTTGAACATTCACAATCCCATAACATAAATTATGGTTACATTCCATTGACGTTATACTTATTGTGTCCAAGGACATTCTCCGTTTTCGAAAAGAAAACTCTATTCTATTCGCTATCAAGATAGCACTCTTAAACTCTGAATCCTTTAATTCATAACTTCAATTCACGTAGTCTTTTACTATAAACTATGAGTACTCTTCTGATCTGCGTAAAACATTTCCTTCCTTTAACTGTTAACATTAAGTTCAAGAATTTCTGAACTCCTCTACCGAAATTTGTTCAATAACAACGAACCTGTTCTACTTAAGACTTTCCTGTTAAAACATTACCGACTGCGTACCACGGTTACCGATACATGTCACACGACTATAAAATATGTTACACTACTATCTAAGTAGCATAAACTCTGCCTGATCAGTATACATAATACTAATCATAACCTGTAACATGCCTGTTACATGCGACATGCTAGCATAACGTGGATACAATGCGGAACAACTGCATGCCACAGTATAATTCCCCTTTGATTACACTTACTATTCAAGTCAACTTTGAGTTACTGAGCTGAAACAGCTAGTTTACCGTATTAAATGTGGCCTCCTTCGCGTGCTATAATTACATCCTTTAAAGTTATCAAACTGCTTCGATTCTCTTATTCCATGAGTTTCAAGATCTGAAACATCCCTCGACTTATCTATTAAATTTCCATAGAATTGATGATAAGTTCAAGTCATCACTACTTACACATATTCTGTAACTTGAGGATTAATCTCTGAATGCCTTTCCTGTAATTCCTCTGACAAGGACTTCACAAACATCCTTTTCTCTAAACTTCAGCTTTGATTTGTCTTTTAACTCATTATTGAATTACTTCTCCGCTGCGCAACTCTGCTTTAAACAATTAACCTTGGGATAAAAGTAATACTCCCCTATTACCATATAAAATCTCTTTGGCCAATCCTTTGACTTTATAACTTTGTAGTTACCCTACGTAACCGTCTTGCATTATAATTTCTCTTATGGTTTAAACCACCTGTTAAACTTACTGATTGCTCGACGCTTGACTTTGCTTTTCCTTTCAAACATAAACGAAATTCTTACTTTTACGAAACACGCCGAAACCTGTAGACAATCTTTAACAATGAATACGAGCCCAATGATGCTCCTATTAAAATAACTTAAGTTCATACATTAAATACTGGTGGCCACTTCTAGAAACATTCTATGACTTCCGGAAATTCTCGTCTTTCATATACTTAATCAATTAATGAATCGAGTCTCGTCCTGTAATTTATCCATAGGGATTTCTCATCCACAACCTTTTCCAGACACTTGGGTCCACATAACTCTAACATAACTCTTGGTTACTTCTCGGATTGCTCCGGGAATAATCCGTCTGGTTAAAACTCAACTTTTACCGGCTCTCCTGTAAATTCAAACATATGATATACCTCTTCGAGTACCCGATTAATAAATCTGTAAGCTTCAATACTCAACATTTTCCATTGGATCCTTCCTATAACTTATTACTGTATTCATAATTCCATTCTAATCTCGTTATCTGAATTAATTAGTCCATCTGACTTCTCGACCGTTACCCTCTTCATGGTTGCAAACAATCCAAAGTATGTATTTTCTACCTTCTTAACACATACCCACATAGTGTGATCTTTGTCGGCTTACCTGAATACGTATGCAAGGAGCCCATCGAAAGAGAAAATAGAACTCCTTAACTTCAGCCATACTTTAATTATAACTTGTATATAAGTGACGTTGAGCCTCACAATAGTCCTTAGCTAATTCCTGTTTAATCCTCGAAGTGATCTACTATAATCCGACCACACAAAATTCAACCTTTACCGGGGGTTTCCTTCACTCATCGCTAAGCTCGCGTTCCTCATACAAAGTATCTTGATGACCCACAATAAAGGAAGGTAACCTGGTTCATCTGTCCGATATTTCACTTAATCCATAAGTGAGTCTCTTACCTATCAGATATTTAAATCTCATCCGATCTACGTGTGCAAGTCCTTCCATCCTTACACACTACATCCTTACTGGAAGTCCGGAGCGTCCAATAATTAACTGACAATTCCTTACTCCAAGTCGCTAGGTTTAGTATCACAATCCTTTGCATCTGTAGCCGGAAATAAAAACTCTAATCAACCCTTAACTTTAACTTCCCAAATTACGGTTCCCGTTAGGATTCCAAAACATTCCTTAAAGTATTTCCATAGTCCTTTACTGTTCATGTCTCCTCGGAGAAGGCATCCTTCCATGATGCGTCCAACTAATTAAGGTGTCTGACCTGACTCTTTAATACCTCTTATATTCCTGAAACTTTGCCGTGAACTGGCGCAGTTACTTCACTGTTAGAAACCATCCTTTGACCTTAAACACTTTACAAATTCCGTCTTAAAATCTGACGTCTTAACCTTCACCCTTTGAACACTTCTTCCCTCCTTGGTCACATTCAGCTCTCGGATATTTGTCCTAACTGCCATATACTAGACTGAGTTGATCAGGCTCAACTAGATGTGACCTTTAGAACAATATCCGGAACCCAATGATTCCACTACTTTTATTGAATCTTAAACGACCCATGGCACGGTCTGAATCGACCTGCTCTGATACCAATTGTAACACCCATACTAATTTTAACTAGTATATTAGCATGTGCGTTAAACTGATACTGGATACATTTAAAAATTTCAATAATAATATTACATCACAACATAATAAAAACATGTTTACTCGTTTGTACAATAATCCAAAATCCATTACAATACTTTTACATAAATCCATTGAGCTTCTGACTGGTACACAACGAGCAAACGCACTCCGTCCAGCATCTCTATGCAGAACTTCATCACGAACCTCTAACCTGCCTGTAACCCTGCACCAGAAGGAATGGGATGAGACATAATGTCTCAGTGAGCTCTACCCAACCTACTGTTTGGCAACCACAGGGAACCTAGGGTCACCATGCCTACCTTGGCAATTTAGGGGAAATCTAGAATCGCCAAGTCTTTTATCTGTCTATGACTATAAGTCCTTCTGTATCTATAACTTGAACTGCCTATAACCTTTGCTGTAACTGTCTATAACTATTGCCATAACGGCCTATGACTGTACTATAATTGCCTAAATCCATGACTATGATCATGTCTGTATCTATGACTTAGTGATCGAGGGGAAACCTAGGATCACTTTCCAATAACTGTCTATAACTATAACTGTATGTTTCCTGTGACTATAACTATAACTGTAACTTTAACTATAACTATAAAACATAAAACATATACACAGTTCGGTAGCAGTTTTATGTTAGCTGTTAGCGTTGAACAAACAATTATCTGAGTTCATTTTACGGAGGGCACCCCGGGTGGAGCAACCCCGAGATACGTCTCCCTATGACCCGATGAAACTCCTGACAATCAGGCTAACACCGGACTCCCTATGAAAATTGCATGTGGATAACCCTCTCGGAGAGATCCCATCCGGCGTATCCCGGAGTCTGCTGAACATGCCTATGACTGTGAAACGTGCAAGCACGCCAATATCTTTAATCTTTAATTCTTTAACTTTAACGTATGATCGTATATTCTGTCACTTTGATTCTATAACAATACTGTAATCTATAACCTGTAATCTATAACCTTGGCTTATCGTTCTCATAAGCCTCCTATTGTTGTTGGAAAACCAACTCTATTAACTTGTCTATAACTATGATGAGTAATTCATACCAACTCTCATGTTCTTAAGCTTGCACATTCTTAAAGGAATGTAGGGATTTCACTTCAAGAAATAATCCCATTACCAAGCCCTATACACATCTATATAACTTAGGAGTACAAGTATACATCTCCTAATACCATGCCTATCCCTAATCCTTTCCCATTACTAAGCCAAAACTCACGAAAATTTTGTGCTGGAAGGACCAATATCGTAGCACGATATGGGGATATCGTAGCACGATTTTCTGCGAAAGTTTCATGAAAAACAGGGTATAAAATCGTAGCACGATGCCCATAAATCGGAGCACGATTTTGGCTTCAGCAGCACTCAAAATTTCACTTCCTAGGCTAACCAAAACATCCCCAATCACCCATTAACTTGTGGGAATGGATTTTGCTATGACATATGAGCAAGATATCACACACCAAACATGTATTCACAAACCAATCAAGGGATCAAGGCATGGATCTATCAAAATAACTCATAATCCTATAACTATTAAGCTTAAACAAAGTAGGGTTCTAAAACCCTCTAAGAGCTCACCTCAAACCCAAGGATTGCTTGCTAAGTCTTGAATCCAAATCCTAGCTTCAAGCTCCAAAGGCTCCACTCAAGAACACCTCCACTCTTTGGCTTTACTCTTTCTTCTTGCTCCAAAATTCTCCAACACAAGCTTGCTTACCACAAGAGAGTTTGGGGAGGAAAATACTAGGTTAAGGGTTAAAGATTGATGATGAAGTGAAGATGAAAGGGGAGGGCGAAAATGGGAGAGAAAAGGGAGAGAAAAATCAGATTTTTGAATGGAAGAAATGAGTAGAAACATAACCCAAAAATCATATTTATCCAATATCCATTTCCCTCAAAATTACCACTATGCCATTGCCACTTATTTCATAATTGCCATTCCTTTCGTTTAGTTCTTGCAACACTGTTTAAGTCACATTTAAGCGGGATATTACATTGCTGGTTTCGGTGTTTCCAAACTTTGTGATAATGAAGTAGACATTGTGCCTTAATTTATTATAGAAGATACATGGAAAGTTAGAGATGATATGATTAATTGGGTTCGTTGACAAGCAACAAAGGTGGGATTTACTGTTATTATAGAGAAATCCAATTTAAAGAAACTAATCTTATTGTGACTTACAGCGATACCGCACTTATGAATGTTCTCGCCACTGTTTTCCCTAAAACAACCACATTACTTTGTCAGTTTCATATTATTAAAAATGTTAGAGATAAATGCAATAGAGACTGTAGAGCCAAATCTAACGATGTCAAAGTGGATGGGAAAGATAAAGAAATCAAAGAGGTGAAGTCCATTGAGTTAGTTGACAACATCATGAAAATTTGGGATAATGTGGTTTTTTTATCTTTCATCCACCACCAGCAGAAAAGTTTAATGTGATCTAGTAATTGATCAAGATTCTGCTCCTCGTTAAAAAAAATTTGTGAGTTATGCTCCTTCCTAATGATCCATAAATAAGCCACGTGAAAGCAATGATGAATATCCTTCTGAAACAAATATGAACTGTTGGTTGCAGTATTTAACAATTCAACAAACGAGGTAAGTATTTTTGTATCGTCTCCACAGGGATTAGTGCGATACTCCGAACCGTTCAACAACCGATATCGTTTTGAGCTAAAAGGGGTTTTCAACTTGTTTGTACATAAACTATGGAATGTATAAATATGCGGAAAATAAAGACGACAAAAACTAAGGTATAAAAGCGTTGAGATAGGATTTCCTCGATCTAACATCGAATGTAATCTAAAGATCGTGCATATGAGTTTTAGCGTTTTAGCGAAATTACCACGTATCGCTCGACAACGTCATTGATTTCCCAAATGACATCGCGAGATCGATCGTATCGTTTAATCGACGATTTCCCAATCAATCAAACGATCCGAAAGCATTAAGTTCCGAAACTATTTGCGATTATCAAAACCCAAATCCATGTCTAGATTTTCTTATTTCGATAGAGCTATTCTCGCCAAAGATTTAAAAGTATTCGTCAATATCATTTTAAATCAAAACATGACAATGAATGGCAAGAAAAACTCAACATCACATAAATAGCTAAAACCATATATATTTCACAATCAAACTATTACATCTTAGGCTAGAAAGAGTGCATCCAATCCCAACTAGGGAAAGTTTAGTTACTCATTTTCATGAGAACTTTACAAAAGAGTAGAGAAAAGAAAATACAAACCCAAGTTCTTGATTTCCCAAAGTCTTTTGGTTGATTTCACAATCCAATCTCCTTTGCTCCTTGAAGATCAAAGCTTCTAGCCCTTGGTTTTTGTCTAAAAGCTAAGCTAAAATATTCTATATCTGTTCTAAAAAGCAACTACTGGGTCTCTCTAAGAAAAACTGAAAACAAAGCTTAAATACAAAAACTGTTAAATACAATTTCGCTAAGCGATCATATTTTCGCTCGGCGAAACTTGCTGAAATTGCCAGTCGTCTTCAGCCACGTCTTCAAATGTCCTTTAAACCGCCCTTGATTTCGCTGAGCGATGATAAATTTCGCTAAGCGAAATAATGCTCCACTGTTCCAGATGAAGTCTCTGCCTATCTTCGCCAATTGATCGCCTATGTCTCGCTGGGCGAAAGTATGCATGCTTCACTTCATGAATTCTTTGCTCAAATCAAGTCCTGACTTGTATTTTCCTGCACAATTGGATGGGGAAAGTAGTAAAAGCATAATTGGGCATTTAATCATAAATTTCTATGCTTTTCCTATGATAACTTGCAAACAAGCTATCTAAGTGCCTAAATTAAATATGTATTTTAACTCATTTTAGGCACTTAACACACTCCCCAACTTAAATCTTTGTTTGTCCTCAAACAAAGGACTCAAACAAAATGGAAAAACAAGGAAAACAAGGCTTTGGACATTTTTAGAATACATGCAAAGAAATGAAAAGATTTCAGATGCAAAATTCAAATGCGGATTGCGCGGGCAAGTATACAGTTTCTCATTAATCTAGATATATACAAAGAATATAACATAAGCCCTAAACACAAAATTCACATCATACAATGCAAGGTAATAACATAATTATCTATGAACCACACTTAACACACTTCTTTAGAAGTTAATATAACAAATTGAACTCATGATGTGAGGGTTATGAACACTCATCCGGCAATTATGCTAACATTCCAATCAAATTATGCGTCAATCTAATTATCATTTCTAAAAGCACAAAAGCAAATGATCACAAGGTCTTTAAGGGTTGTAATTTGGCTTGGTTACATATGTGGGAAATATGAATTCAAAAGGCCAAGCAAGAGGAACATTCATTCTATTTACACAACTCCTCCTTATTCAAATACAACTCTTTTGGTGAATAAACAATTTTTCTTTTCTTTGATTGATCTTGACAACTTTTTTTCTTTTTATTGCAAACCTTTTTCTATATTTTTTTCTTTTTTTTTTTCTTGGTTTGCTTTTCTTTCTTTTTTTCTTTTTCTTTTTCTTGTTGTCAAGATCAATTACATAATTCACCATTCACTTAACATTCACAACCTCCCTTTCTCCCCAACTTAGTTCAATGAAACCCTAATCGAATGTTCCTTTATCATTTTGGCAAAGGTCAATAATCATGATGGATAAGGGTTCAAAATGAAAGTAAAAATATCAGAATCCAATGTGATTTAACTATGAACTGGATTTTGAAAAACTTGGGCAAATTCACTAAGCATTGTGCTTATGAATATTGGCAGTTCATAATTAAGGATTCTGATTCATTAGGCTCAAATTGGGTTATCAAATACTCGCTCTCTCACCGGGTAGGCTTTTTGTGGTCAAGTGTTTATACTCAATTTCAAAAAATGCCTTGATCATATCAGTGCTTTCATACAAATTAAAACAACTATCAGATTTAACATAAAACAATCGAGTTAAACTAAAATGCCGGTCTCCTGCATAAATATATACAATGGTTGAGGATTCCTCACATTTTTGGCTAGTTCTAAGTGGTTCACATATAAGCATGTTATCACGTAAAACTGTATGAGATAAATTTTATGCAAAGTACTCGTATTAAATTCAAGTACACACATAGAAAAGCAAGAAACAATTAACTTGGCTTTGCACAATCAAACAATTTCTATCATAATCATTATCATGCATCTGTTACTTTGCTGTTTAAAGAGCTTATCAGTAATTTTCGCTCAGCGAAGTATATCTCGCTCAGCGAAAATGACAGATAGCAGAATTTCAAAAATGCAGCATTCAAAAGACTTGCCAATTTCAGCTACACCTAATGTTACTAAAAAACAGTAAATAAGACATAAAAACTTACAAAGTTGGGTTGCCTCCCAACAAGCGCTTGTTTTACGTCGTTAGCTCGACGCCTGATTCGTTAGGGTGGCCAATACGAGACGGATCGCACATCAGCTCTTGTATCCCTTTGCTGCGGGAGGAATTCCATGAACTTTAAGCATAGCTGATGTGGAGTCCAATACCTCCCTATCCATACTATGGTGAGCAAGGAACAAATACTATCTATTACCAAATCAAATTCGGTCTTGCTCACGATCACCCCCTCCTTTGCACAAGTTTCTTCCTTGTTAAGAAATTGTTTCGTCTTCTCAATAACCATTACTTCATCACTATCAACAGCTATGTCTTCTTCAGAATCTGACATTTCTTGAGGAAGTTCTATGGTGTGTGGTATTTCTATTTCTTCCATCATTTCCTTAATACCACATCCTTCAAATATCGGCTCTTCCTCACTCTCATCAACATCGTCTTCAACAATCTCTCCGAATTCCAAAACGGATTGATTGTTGGTCCGAACATCCATGACTCTTGGCAGATGGTTTATTTGAGCTTGCAAAACATCCAACTGGCTTGACAAATTCCTCAGTCTTTGGTTGGTGTTATGCATGTTCAATTGAACTTGCAAAATCCCCAACTGTCTTGACAAATTCCTCAGTCTTTGGTCGGTGTTTTGCATGTTGATCATGGATTGTTGCATGAACAAATGCAATGTATTTTCAGTTCTTTCCATTTGTTCATCTTCAGACTGATATTGTTGATACTGTTGATAGGATTCATACTCGTATGGAGTATAGAAGTTGAAATAACCATGATCAGTCATGATTTCCTCTTTGTTGAGAATCTGAAACACGAATAACTAACAAGAAATTTTTCTTTGCTTTGCAAAGAGGGTAAGTGCACAAACAAATTTAATGTACAAAAAGATAAGAAAAATATTAACAAGAATATACAAAAGCTCAAAACACTACCAACTATTGCGATGTTCAAAATAACAAAACACTAATCCCCGGCAACGGCGCCATTTTGTTGGTTGCAGTATTTAACAATTCAACAAACGAGGTAAGTATTTTTGTATCGTCTCCACAGGGATTAGTGCGATACTCCGAACCGTTCAACAACCGATATCGTTTTGAGCTAAAAGGGGTTTTCAACTTGTTTGTACATAAACTATGGAATGTATAAATATGCGGAAAATAAAGACGACAAAAACTAAGGTATAAAAGCGTTGAGATAGGATTTCCTCGATCTAACATCGAATGTAATCTAAAGATCGTGCATATGAGTTTTAGCGTTTTAGCGAAATTACCACGTATCGCTCGACAACGTCATTGATTTCCCAAATGACATCGCGAGATCGATCGTATCGTTTAATCGACGATTTCCCAATCAATCAAACGATCCGAAAGCATTAAGTTCCGAAACTATTTGCGATTATCAAAACCCAAATCCATGTCTAGATTTTCTTATTTCGATAGAGCTATTCTCGCCAAAGATTTAAAAGTATTCGTCAATATCATTTTAAATCAAAACATGACAATGAATGGCAAGAAAAACTCAACATCACATAAATAGCTAAAACCATATATATTTCACAATCAAACTATTACATCTTAGGCTAGAAAGAGTGCATCCAATCCCAACTAGGGAAAGTTTAGTTACTCATTTTCATGAGAACTTTACAAAAGAGTAGAGAAAAGAAAATACAAACCCAAGTTCTTGATTTCCCAAAGTCTTTTGGTTGATTTCACAATCCAATCTCCTTTGCTCCTTGAAGATCAAAGCTTCTAGCCCTTGGTTTATGTCTAAAAGCTAAGCTAAAATATTCTATATCTGTTCACTGGGGCTCTCTAAGAAAAACTGAAAACAAAGCTTAAATACAAAAAGTTGTTAAATACAATTTCGCTAAGCGATCATATTTTCGCTCGGCGAAACTTGCTGAAAGTGCCAGTCGTCTTCAGCCACGTCTTCAAATGTCCTTTAAACCGCCCTTGATTTCGCTGAGCGATGATAAATTTCGCTAAGCGAAATAATGCTCCACTGTTCCAGATGAAGTCTCTGCCTATCTTCGCCAATTGATCGCCTATGTCTCGCTGGGCGAAAGTATGCATGCTTCACTTCATGAATTCTTTGCTCAAATCAAGTCCTGACTTGTATTTTCCTGCACAATTGGATGGGGAAAGTAGTAAAAGCATAATTGGGCATTTAATCATAAATTTCTATGCTTTTCCTATGATAACTTGCAAAACAAGCTATCTAAGTGCCTAAATTAAATATGTATTTTAACTCATTTTAGGCACTTAACATGAACCACCAAATTACAAGGCATGCAAGCGAATATCTAATAGTTGAATACACGAAATCCCCAACCAATGCATAACATAAGATTAAATGCTACCAAAGAAAACGTGTTCCATAAAAAGATAATTAACGGTTCCTGAGCATAACAACGAACAAAAAGGAACCACGCCGCGACGAACCAAGTTTTTTTTGTTGGTATCCTCTTACTAAGAGTTCTCCAAACAAATAACGAAACATTGAGAGGGACAACTTTGTTCCAAATGAAGTATGAAATAGAATCACAATCATGTTGGACACTTTGATTTAGAATTGTTGAAGTTGGTTCTAAAGTTGTTTGTAGTTTATTATTTGTCTCACATTGCTCAGGTTTTCGGTTGTTGAGTGTATAAATATGTTTGAGTACCCTCATCCTTTGCGCTACCTTTTGGGATGAGATCCAAACATATTAACATGGTATCAGAGCCGGGTTAAGGATTGCAATGTTGGAATTGGACTTAGGCCCACGCTAGGCGTGAGGGTGGGTGTTGAGGTATTTTGTTATTTGTCTTACATTGCTCATGCTCTAGGTTGTTAAGTGTATAAATATGTTGAGTACCTTCATCCTTCCTTTTGGGATGAGATCTAAACCTATTTAACAACAATATGATAAACACCTTTTATCAAATAGCCAAACTCCGGATCATATTTTCAAATCCATTTGTCAACAACATTATTCTGCACAACGAAATTATTTAGCAAATAAACACACTCAACATCCAACTCCTCCTCCCAAGTAAAAAATCTTCTCTTTCTCCAACCTTGACTCTTTGTTTCCCGAGTATGTGTTAATTAAAAAAGTGTTTTAATTTTATATCGTAAAATTTAGTCGAAGTATTTAAATTTTTGTGAAAAATAGTTTGATTTAATTATATTTTTTATGAGAAAGAAACGTATAATTTTTAAATATACCATTCTTAAAAAGTGTAGAATACATCACCGTAAACTTAACTCAGTTAGTAAGGATATTGCATATTATATGCAGGAGCCGAGGTTCGAACCCCAACACCTCACTTCTTCACATTTAAAATATGCGAGCTCTAACCACTAGACTACTTAAAAAAAATTGTAGAATACTACATTTAAATAACACTAATGTGAAACAAAGTTTGGCAGCAACATGATCAAAAAAAGAATAGGCCTCACACCCAAAGTTCCCAACCTCAAAACCCTCAAACAAATCCATGCTTTGATGATCATCAACGGTTTCAACAACAACGTTAACTTCCTCGGAAATCTCGTCTTAACAATCTCAACCTCGCTTGTGGGTCCCACTGCAACTCCAACCGTCACAAACTATGCACACCAACTGTTTGCTCAAATTCCCCAACCAGACACATTTATGTATAATGTCATGATTCGAGGTTCATCTCAGAGCCCTAATCCTTCGCGAGCTATTTCGTTGTATGCTGAAATGCATCGACGTTTTGTTAAGGGTGATAACTACACTTTTCCGTTTGTTCTTAAGGCGTGTACTAGGCTCTTCTGGGTTAACACTGGTTCGGCGGTTCATGGAATGGTTTTGAGACTTGGGTTTGGTTCAAATGTGGTTGTGAGGAATACCCTTTTGGTTTTTCATGCTAAATGTGGTGACTTGAAGGTTGCAACTTCACTTTTTGATGATTCTTGTAAGGGTGATGTGGTTGCTTGGTCTTCACTCATTGCTGGGTATGCGAAACGTGGGGATTTGAAAGTTGCGCGTAAATTGTTTGATGAAATGCCTGAGAGAGATTTGGTTTCGTGGAATGTGATGATTACTGGGTATGTTAAGCAAGGGGAGATGGAGAGTGCGAGGATGCTTTTTGACGAGGCTCCGGTTAAGGATGTTGTTAGTTGGAACGTGATGATTGCGGGTTATGTTGTTTGTGGATTGAGCAAACAGGCGTTGGACTTGTTTAATGAGATGTGTAGAGCTGGGGTTTTCCCAGATGAGGTGACGTTGTTGAGTTTGTTGTCTGCTTGTGCTGATTTAGGGGATTTAGAAAATGGGAAAAAAGTACATGCCAGGGTCATGGAGATTAGTATGGGAAAGTTAAGTACATTGTTAGGTAATGCTCTTATTGATATGTATGCAAAATGTGGAAACATTAAAGAATCACTTGGTGTGTTTTGGTCGATAATAGATAAAGATGTGATCTCGTGGAACTCGGTCATTGTTGGGATGGCATTACATGGGCATGGTAAAGAATCGCTTAGTCTTTTTAAGATGATGCAGAGGACTAATATTTGTCCAAATGAAATCACATTTGTTGGTGTTTTGGTAGCTTGTAGTCATGCTGGGAAAATTGATGAGGGTTATAAATATTTTGATCTTATGAGTAGTGAGTATAAGATTGAACCAAACATTAGGCATTGTGGGTGTATGGTAGACATGCTAGGACGCGCTGGACTTTTAAAGGAAACGGTTAAATTCATCGATTCTATGAAAATTGAACCTAATGCAATTATTTGGAGGACTCTGCTTGCAGCTTGTAAGGTTCATGGAGATGTGGAGTTGGCAAACGTGGCTAATGAGAAACTGCTTAGTATGAGAAAAGACCACAGTGGTGACTATGTTCTAATGGCAAACTTATATGCTTCGCGAGGCGAGTGGGATGGGGCTGAGAAGGTGAGGAAGTTAATGGATGATAGCGGTGTGACGAAAATTCGTGGCTCTAGCTTTGTTGAAGCCTGTAACTGATGAATATTAGTTGCTATAGGATTGAAACCATGTTTTTTAATTGTGGTTGTAGTGGCAATTACAATGTCACAATTTTGAAGTTGCAGAAAAATCAAACATTGCATATAATTAATTCTGATGTAATTGCAGCCACATTGTAACAGCAGAGATCTCTGTAACCTTGATATTGCAGTGTAGTTTCAATTATCATTTTTTTAATTGTAATTTAGAACAGTAGCCAAAACTATAGTGTGTAGATGCTAGCCAATTGCAGTCAATATTGCCTAACTGGATTCATATAGCTAGAAACTCAAATTGGAGAATTGTTTTTAACTGTTCTTACTGGATTCACCAAAGTGTTCCACAAGATAAAATAAGCTACTCTTTCTCAATACTATATTCAGGATTAAAAAATAATTTTGTGAAAAGAAAAGGGGTATTACAGACCACATAAGCAATCCAAAATGAAATCAAGTGAAGTTCTTGAAGGTTATATAATTGGAATAAAAAATAGGTGAGTTGTTTAAGTGGTATATCATGGGAGGATCTACTTAAGCATTAACCAGTTATCACAATGATTTAAATATAATATTAAACCGGCTTCAAGGAAAAGGAAAACTCAACCATGGATCACTTTGATAGGTAGTTCAATGTTGATCGGTATTTAAAAATCGTCTGAAACTCTAACAAAGATGGATGTTGTCTTTTGGAAATTGAAGTTTTTGGTTAAGGCGGTAACTTGATTGACGTCAGTTCGACAAAAATACGGAAAATGTGTATCTCAAAACTTAACTCGTTCGCTTTTTCTTGTTTTTGTCAAAATGACACCAAACGAGTCACAACTTTAGTCATAAGGATGAGAAAGATCATGAACTTCTATCTCTTAGAAGTATCGTTGATTGTCGTTAGAATTTTAGGTGATTTTTATGTGTTAGTCTATTGTGGACCACCTATCAAGATGATCTACCGTAGAACCTTCCCAATTAAAGAAAAATGTTTACTTTTATAATAACAATGCCACAAATATTCACTTGTTTTTTCCAATTCAATGAAATATAAGTAATTGTATAAAAACTAGCATGGAAAATTAAGATAAGGAGCTTGTGAATAAAAGCCAATACAATGATACAAACATTGAATATCAAACAGAGATAAACATAAACATAACACACTAATAATACATAATTTGATCTCTTACTCACACTCACACATTTTTCTTCAATGAGTACAAATTAAAATGAAGCTACATTGATGATACAAAGAGTTTAGAATGGTTTAACGTCTTGATAGAACAAGAGCAGACAAAAGGATTAGCATTATGAAGAGAGGAATTGCAATGAAGGATCCTATCAATGAACCAGAAATTCTCTCACAGAAAGAGTTATATTGCTGACAGAAAGCAAACCAATTTGCTTTCCTATTCCCTTTGTGTGCCAAATAAACAATAGAAGCTGCAGCTGAAGAACCAGCTGTCAATAAACCTAGCATTACCTGCATATATGGTATAAAGTTCACTAATCGTGGGTCCAGTACAAGTGGTTGGTGCGCAATGTAAACAAGTGTTGTAAAAATCGGATATTAAGATGAATTTTACTCGTAAAAAATGTATCGAGTTAATTAACTATGTGTACAACTTCAAATCTCATTAATAAAAATTCTTTATTTTGACTATGTAGTTAAGCTTGCCACAAATACTAAAAAATGGATATTATGGATATGATATTTCTTGCATGTTGAAATAGAGAAATTTAATTTTTATTGCATGCCAAACTACAAATAAATATTCCATATATTCTCTCACCAGCAAAATTTGGTTTAAGGATTTTTTTTATTTATTCTAAACTTTAAATCCAAAGCTCTGACATTTTATTTTTACTATTTGTTCTGTTTTACAAAACTTGTTATATGCATTAACAATTTTTTTATTCACACATTAATCTAAAAATATATTGTCATTAACAGATTAATACCGTGTCCAAGATTATCAATATAACCCTAGTCATTCCAGCACTGCTCCTTATGATATGCAAGATGGATAGAGGCAGAGAAAGAATCAGGTAGCCACTCACAATAGCACTAGCAACTACAAAAAACCTGTATTTAATTTCAAAGACCAAGAAAAAGATATTAGTTTAGTATATTAATTTGTATCTTACTCCTCTACTCTAAGCATTATCAACCATGATTAGTCAATCAAGGGTGAGTATGTTTTTTTAACCCTAAATAGTGTAAAGGGTATCACTTTTGCAAGTCTATCTCAATTTGGTTAGCACCACACAAACTAACAATCAAAAGTGAATACTAGAAATACGTCATAATAAATCATAAATGAGTTAAAATAACAACTAATATTTTTTTTTTGCATTTTATACTTTACTCTTCTTATTGTTCTACCATGCTCATTTTTTAGGAGACCAATTCATTATTTTTCTAGATATATATTTGTATGAATATGTAACACCTAGTATCTATATCCGGTTCTGGCCCAACGTATATTCAAGTTTAAGATAAATTTTAGGTTTAAATGCATTTTGACCCCATAACTTTATAAAACATTGCAAATCTACTAAGAAGACGCCACGAGTCTAAAAATATAGGGCCAAAATTGCTATTTTTTTAAGGATAAAGGTCCAAAAGTGCAGCTTTTTAAAGATAAAAGGCCAAAATTGTTATTTTTTGGCGATTTGCAAGGTTTTGTAAAATTAGGGGGCCAAAAGTACTATTTTTTTGTTGGGGACAAAAGTGTATTTAAACCTAAATTTTATGATGAAGCTTTTTTAAAAAAAAACATCAATAATTTACTAAAATGTATATATTTAGAAAACCAATCTTGACAACTAATAAGTATGAGTTCTTGATAAAAAAAAAAACTAATAAATATGAGATAGCCTTATGATATAAGAAATCAAGGTTAAAAGCCAATAAGATTGATTTAGTGAAGAGTTTTGATAGTATGCATGAGGTTCAAGGTTCAAACTTCGTTGTCTTTATTATAAAAAATAAAAATAAAAATGATATTTGTACAACCACTTTGTGACAACTTTTTGACAACTCATTTTCATACTTACATTATGTTCTTATTATTTCTCTTTCTTTTTCTCTATTGTTTTTTACCAATAAAAGGAGAGAAAATAAAAGTCGTCACAAAAGTTGTTTCAATTAGTTGTTCAAATATCACTATTCAAATAAAAAACAAGGTTGAGATAGTAACTCACATTTAACTACAAAATGAATAATAAAATCAATAAATTAATTAAATACATATATACCTCAATGTTGGAAGATCATCATACTTGGCCCTGAACCTTACAAACTGAGTAAAGAATGGAAGTGACTCATCTGTAGTTCCCATTGCAATTGCACTTGCTAAGGTAGCTACAACTGCAAGCAACCTTAGAATAAAATCAAGTGCAGACACTCCTCTCTTCATGTTTCCCTTTTGGTTGGATGTCTTTTGTTCACCAAGTTCAACATAAGTTGACTTTGTCATTTTACCTAAGTTAAGAGAAAATATTAGTTTGAATCTTAATACTTGAAAGGAGTTTAAAGGGATAGAATAGAATTTGATGGTGTACTTTGAATTGAAGAATAATAGTATTTATAGTCATTCTCTAATGATTCATCCATATGCTACATATAGTTGTTTTGTGGTGCGTAAATTAAAGAAAGACCCACATCCATAAACTATAAATTATATCTAATCAAAACAAACAAATCCATTGATTTGAAATAATTTGCCTTTCGTTGAAAACACAACATATATTGCTCTTTCATTATGAAAAGCATTTTATGGTTTCATTTAGATTAGGCTTATTTTAAGTTTATGTAAATAAATAAGCTTTCATGTTAATTTATGAGTTTTCACTAACGAAAATTGTTTCTTTATAAACTTTATTTTTATAAACTACATTTACAAACTTATAAATAACATATAAAAGCTTGTTTATTTACGTAAGTTGTTTTACATAAGTTCAAAATAAGTCTAATCCAAATGGAGCTTAGTGAATACAATCACAAGCTTTAATATATATTATCTTTTGATAACAGATTACACCTGCCGTACTAGCTCTATGTTCCAAATTTAATATTTTAGTGGTCTTCATCCAACTCCACTAAGATGTCCATAATCAGAAATATTCTCTTTCCTAAAAGGGTCATAGGACAGAATTGGACTTCATTCACATGGTCAATACAAAAGCCAACGTTCTGGCTTATCCCATATTCAAGCAACAAAACAGATATTGATTTATTATTTGTTTCAATATACAACCACATCATTATAATTAAATGGAATTAAGGAGTGATGATAAGGATATACAAAGTTGGTTTGATGATTAAGGGGGTGAAGTTATTAAGGAGTCATCATATAATAACGAGGTTAAAGATTTGTTATTAACCGCAACATAACATTAACATATACTAACATATTAATAAAATGGCCAATCGTATCTTTTCTTGTTAGTCTCTAAGGTCTTTTTACATAAATTTGTCTACCACTTTCAAAAAAAAATTTGTCAACTATTCTAGTGGTTGGAACTCACACATTTTAAATGTGGAGAAGTGAGGTGTCCGGAGTTCGAACCTGACTCTGCATATATTTTGCAATGCCTCTACCAATTGAGCTAATCACCCACTTTCAATTTTTTAAAGTCTCAAATTATCATATTTTATCCAAAATCATTACAAATTAAATTATTTACAGGTCAAAAATGCATTTATTTATTAGTCATTGGTATTGTTCTTCTTTTTTTTTTTTGAAGGATAGTTATTGGTATTGTTCTTGAAATGCATATTTATGCACATAAGTATCCTTATTTTACTCAAATGCATAAATAACTAAAAGTTTATTATACCTTAAGGAAAAGTGAAGCATAACACAAACAGTATATAGAAAAATGAACCTAAATTTTATCCTTCATTGAATTATTTTAAACTTAATTTATACTACTCAAAATTCACCAATCGAAGTACTCAATTTCAGTACAAATTAAAGAAATCCATTCTTCAAACTTAGCTCACATCATGCAAAATCCTTTATATTTATTCAAAAGTTTAACGAAATTTCTAAATTCTAAAGTTAGTGTAAAATAAATCTTCTAAAATTATTCCATGTCTCAAATGTATCATAAACTGAAACACTTTAAAAATATGTTATGACTTTAGGCGGAAAATTTTTGAATACAACTGTTTGTTTTGAGAACTGAGTTTTTTTTTTTCCTTTTGTAATATAAAAAATTTAGGTGAGTATGGTTCATGTGGTTCACCCGGGTCAATCCAAGGAGCTTACAGAGGTATTTATAGGTCCTCACGTATGATGGTAGTGAAAGTTTAACTCACAACCTTACGGTTGAGTAAACTTCTTATCGATTGAGTTAACTTTTATCAAAGAAAATTGATTTTTTTTTTGTGTTAACTCTTCGATTTTTAGGAGAAAATGACTTTGAAAATCTAAAGTTCGTCTCGGAGGTAAGTAAAGTTTGACCAAAGATTGTTTCGCACATGAATCGAATTCAGATTCTTCCGAGCAATTCGTCTTTGTGAAACTCATTAACCACTTTGTTGAGTAACATAGAAACTGATGGAAACAGATAGAAAAAGGAAGAAAAAGTATAAGCTGAATAGCCATTGAATTGAATTACTTGTGAATGAAGCAATTACAAGTATTTATAGGATTCTATTGATAGACTATGCTAAGCTATTGTATTCTCTATCTTATAGGATTATATCCTTTAGCATAACAAACTTAGAAGTTGGTTACAACCGTTTTGTTTACTAGGAGCTGTGATAGCTTGTGTTGCAAGTCATTGTGACTTAGCGTGTTCTTCTTCTTCTTTGTTATCTAGCAAGCTTGTTTCTAAGTCCTTGATATTATGCTTCAATATCCTCCCGCAAGCTGGAGCATGATAGATGTTGATCATGCCAAGCTTGGACACAAAAGAATGGAACTTTGGAGGTGGTAAAGGTTTAGTCAGAAATCTGCTAATTGTTCTTCAGTGGCAATGGGAAGCAATTTTAGAATACCCTTCTGCACCTTTTCGCTGACAAAATGGCAGTCTATCTCCAAATGTTTTGTTCTCTCATGGAACACAGGATTAGAAGCAATGTGTATAGCACTTTGGCTATCACAATATAAGACTGGTTGCTTGTTGCATGTGATGTGTAAATCCTTCAAAAGATACATGAGCCATTGGAGTTCACAGGTTGCAGTTGATAAAGCCATGTATTCAGCTTCAGATGAAGACCTTGAGACAGTTGCTTGCTTCTTAGCACGCCATGAGATTAAGGAAGAGCCTAAGAAGAAGCAGAAACCTGTTGTGGATCTTCTTGAATCAATACATCCTGCCCAGTCAGCATCCACATAACCTAGAATTTGTAACTCTGAAGATCTAGGAAAAAATAATCCATGACCAGGATTTTGTTTCAGGTATCGAATAACTCTGCAAGCTGCTTTGTAATGTAAGACAGTTGGGGCATGAAGGAATTGACTCAGCTGTTGAGTGGCTAATGTGATGTCAGGTCTGGTAGTGTTAAGATATAGTAGTCTTCCAATGAGCCTCCTATAGCAAGACACATCAGCAAAAAGGTTGCTATTGTCTTGATGCAATTTTGTGGAGGTATCCAAAGGTGTACTAGCAAGTTTAGATCCTAGAAGACCAGAAGAATCTAAAAGATCCAGACAGTATTTTCTATGAGATATAGTGATGTCTGCTGAAGAATGAGCAACTTCCAAGCCTAAGAAATACTTTAGAACACCTAAGTCCTTAATCTTGAACTTAGAGTCTAGGATGGATTTGATTCTATCAAATTCATGGAGACAAGAACCAGCTAGAATGATGTCATCCACATAGACTAACAAAGCTGTGAAATGCTTGCCTTGTTG
The DNA here is from genome assembly GCA_018208015.1 of Medicago ruthenica. Taxonomy (NCBI): domain Eukaryota; kingdom Viridiplantae; phylum Streptophyta; class Magnoliopsida; order Fabales; family Fabaceae; genus Medicago; species Medicago ruthenica. The sequence continues at coordinate 93,088,629 of CM031377.1, read as the reverse complement.
ATGTGTGAATAGAGAGTAATCTGAGTCGGACTGAACGTAGCCTTCACTAAGCAAGAGTGAGGTCAACTTTTCATACCATTTTCTGCTGGCCTGCTTGAGTCCATATAAACTTTTCTGCAACTTGCAAACCGTGTTTGGTGCACTGATAACACCTTCTGGGATGCTCATGTAAACATTTTCTTGTAAATCCCCCATGAAGAAAAGCATTGTTCACATCCAATTGGTGAAGATGCCAATGTTGGGTGGATGCAAGAGCTAATAAGATCCTGACTGTAGTCAATTTTGCAACTGGAGAAAAAGTATCAAAGAAATCAAGTCCTTCAACCTGATTGTAGCCTTTGGCAACTAACCTGGCCTTGTATCTCTCAATGCTCCAATCAGCTTTATGCTTGATCTTGTACACCCATTTACTGCCTATAGGCTTAACGTGAGGAGGAAGGTTCACAATTTTCCAGGTTCCATTCTTAGCCAAGGCATCTAATTCAGACTCCATAGCCTTTAACCAATGGTCAAACTGACATGCTTCTTTATAGGTTTTGGGCTCAGTACCATTTGTGACAGAGAGAGAAAAAGCTCTATGTGATTTAGACAGATGTGCAAAAGAATGAAAAGATGCAATAGGGTAAGGAGTACCTGGAATGATTGCTTCTGATGAATGAGAAGAAGAAAGATTACATACATAGTCTGCAAGATAGGCTGGAGGTTTCTTATCTCTAGTAGGTTTGGAAGATGAATTTGGTTGTAAGGGTTGTTGAGGCTGAGTGTTGTCAGAAGTAGGTGAAATTTCATTTTGTAAAGTTGGAGAAGAAGGTATAATATCTGAGGTGGGAACAGTTGTATCAGCAGAGGTAAAATCAATGGGAATAGGAGGTTGACTTGGATAATAATGCCAAGTAGGTGGGGAAGTAGTAGGTTGATATGGAAAGATGTTTTCATGATGGGTAACATTTCTGGAAACAAAGATTTCCTTAGTGTTAATGTCTAACAAAACAATATCTTTCATGCCATGTTTGTAACCTAAAAACACACACTTTCTTGCTCTGGAAGCTAGCTTGCTTCTATGAGCTTGCAGTGTTGAAGCAAAGACTAAAGAACCAAAAACTTTCAATTGATTTAAATCAGGTAAAGTTTTATGAATTAAAAAATAAGGAGTATGATTTTCAATAATAGGACTGGTAACTCTATTCATAATGAAAACAGCATGAATAGCAACATAAGACCAAAAATGTTTAGGGAGATTTGATTGGAAAAGTAAAGCTCTAACAATGTTCAAAATATGTTGGTGTTTTCTCTCAACTCTAGCATTTTGTTGAGGGGTCTCAACACAACTAGTTTGATGTAAAATTCCTTTTGAATTATAAAATTGAGGCATTGTAAATTCAGGACCATTGTCACTTCTTAAAAATTTTACTTTGAAAGAAAACTGATTTTCAATTAAAGTCACAAAGTTAATGACATGTTGTCTAGTTTCAGCCTTGGTTTTCATAAGGGTTAACCAAGTGTATCTACTGAAATCATCAACTGCAGTTAAAAAATATGAATGACCATTAATAGATTTAACAGCAATGGGACCCCAAATGTCAAAGTGTATTAGCTCAAAAGGCTTATTTGCTCTATTACAGCTTGAATCAAAAGGAAGCTTTATGTGTTTAGCAAAATGGCAGACATCACAGATTGCTTTGCTATCAACATTAACAAAAGGAAAACTGGAATGTAGAGATTTCATCCTAGAAAAAGATAGGTGACCTAATCTAAAATGCCAAAGTGCACTATCTGGTAAAGGAGTAGATGAAGGAGTGGTCTTGCTTATGTTGCAAGCAACCTTGTCTGGAATAGCTAAGTAGTATAATCCTTCTCTTCTATCACCAGAACCAATCATCCTCAGAGTGCTCTTTTCCTGAATGAAACATTTAGAACCATTAAAATTTATTGTGCAATTTAATGAATGACAGAGTTTTGGCACAGACAACAAATTGAAACGAAATTCAGGAAAATATAACACATTTGTGATAGTAAAATCAGAATTGAATTTAATGGTTCCAGCATGTTTGGCTATTGCATAGTGGCCAGTAGGCAATCTAATATGAATGGGAGTGATTTCATTGTAAGAATAAAACCACTGCAGAGTTCCACAAATGTGATCACTAGCTCCTGAATCAATGATCCAAGAGTTTAGAGTAAAACTGTGACATGTTAAAGAAAAAGTGTAACTGGTACCTTGCCTTCCATCTGATATATGACCAGTGGGAATGGAGGATAAAACCTGATTAGAAGAAGCATGTACAGGTACTGAATCTTGGTTAAGGGATGAAATCTGAAGTAAATGCATCAACTGTGCATACTGCTCAGTAGTAATAGGAGGAGAAGCCTTTCCTACTTCATTTTGAGAACTAGAATCCACATTATCACCATCATTATCAGTGGATGCAACATGATTTGCAGAAGAATTATTATTGAAATTCCTTTGAAGATGAGGGGGGAATCCATGCTTCTTGTAGCAAGTATCAATGGTATGACCATTTCTTCCACAAAACGTACCAACTCTAGGTTTGTAATTGGAACCTTGATTAAAATTCTTGTTGGTGTTACCTGAATAATTTCCCTTCGATTTTCCAGAATTCACAGCATTGATTAGAGGTACAGACTCATCAGGAGGTGTAAAATTACCCTGTCTTTCATGCTGCAACACCATAGAAAAGATCTTGTTCATAGGAGGGAGAGGATCCATTAAGAGAATCTGAGACTTAACCATGGAAAAATTCTCATTCAGGCCAGTGAGAAACCTGATCGCATATAACAAGACATGGTTTTTCCTAGCCGTACGCATTGAATCACACACACACTGATTCCTACAACTGCAACTAGGCATAGGAAGATAAATTTCTAGTTCTTCCCACAAAACCTTCAATTCTGAATAGAAGGTGGTAACTGATTTCGAATCTTGCTGCAATGCATAAATTTCTTGCATTAACTCTGAAATTCTTATCAAATCACCCTGAGCGAACCGCTCCTTGAGATCTTGCCAAACATCCATTGCATTTTCCATGAAAATGATGGACTGAGAAATTGAAGGAGAAACAGAGTTCAAGATCCATGAGTGAATTAACATATTGCAACGATTCCAAGAACGAAAATTAGGATCAAACATATCAGTAACAGGTGGAATGGTGCCATCAACGAACTCAAACTTCATCTTCGCACCAAGAGCTCGACGCATGGCACGGGCCCAAGAATGGTAATTGGAACCATTCAAAACAGGGGTAACTGAAACAGAGGATGGACCATCACCAGGATGAACAAAATAGGGACTTGATTGATCAAGAATAACCTCAGTGGAGGAGGTTCCTGCGCCATTGTTGTTGCGAGGAGCCATGAAAAAAATTGCGCGGAAGAAGCACTCTTAGATCACCAGGATCAAGAAGAGGCTCATGATACCATGTTGAGTAACATAGAAACTGATGGAAACAGATAGAAAAATGAAGAAAAAGTATAAGCTGAAATAGCCATTGAATTGAATTACTTGTGAATGAAGCAATTACAAGTATTTATAGGATTCTATTGATAGACTATGCTAAGCTATTGTATTCTCTATCTTATAGGATTATATCCTTTAGCATAACAAACTTAGAAGTTGGTTACAACCGTTTTGTTTACTAGGAGATGTGATAGCTTGTGTTGCAAGTCATTGTGACTTAGCGTGTTCTTCTTCTTCTTTGTTATCTAGCAAGCTTGTTTCTAAGTCCTTGATATTATGCTTCAATACACTTGAATTCAATTGTTAATTGGTTTAAAAACTTGATTTTTTTTTTTTTGAAGAATAAAAAAATTGAATATTAACTTCAAAGAAAATCATATACTTAAAGTTGATGATGTAGATGACTCACACTTGACTATCAATGTTTTTTAGCAGACTAATTCAGATTAAACTACTTAAAATGCTAAATCCCTAATAATGTTTGCAATGTCGATTAGAAACATCATAGCGCCAAAACAATGACATTTCCATGGGAGAACTTACTTTAGTTTGACAAACCACTTTGAGTTACACACAACTTTTTTTTAAGGATTTTTTTCTTTTGAGGACACAACTAAGTTATATGATGTAAGACAAACATTTATGACTTTAAACTTTCCTAAAGATACAATAGGGTCCTAATGGTCTGTCTTTAAGGTGGAAAAGACTTTTAGTATGTTTGATCAGGGATAGATGAAAGCACAAAATGTTAAATATATAGTCTTGATGCACTTTCATTGAAACAAGATTTATCATGTATCAGTTGAACTAACGATTTGTATGGTTGAAACTTTAAAGTAACCAAACTATTGTTTATTAATTAAGCGTCCGCAGTTTGATTAAAATTTATCAAAAATAATATATAAACTCTTATATGATGCAAGTTAAACATCTAAGTGTACTTTAAACTTTCATGAAGATGTAATAGGGATCACGATTGTCTATCTTTAAGGCGGAAAATGCTTCTAGCATGTTCGATCAAGGATACTTTAAAGCAAAAACAGTTAAATATCTAGTTTAAATACACTTTTATTAAACAAAAATAATAATGACTCAGTCGAACTAACGTTTTGGATTGTTGGAACTCTAAAGTAACCAGATTATAGTTTATTTTGATTGAAATTTATCCAAAAAACTCAAAAATATCGGATGTTCAACCGATTTTCCTTATTCCCAGTGTTTTTTTATTTAAAAATGAAGACCAACATGACATCCTTTTGAATCTCGATTTTCTCTCTTTCTTAAAAAAATGCCAAAATAAGTCATTTTGGATTCAATCTTCAATCAAATTTAAATTATTCTTGTTCTTTTTCCCCTTCGCGATACCAGCCTTCTTTTCCTTCTTTTGTTTTCGGTTTTTCTTTTTGTATACTTTTTGTGTTTATCTTGTTTTCCCATTTGTTCTTGATTTGTTGCCTTGTTTTGCCTTCATTGTAATCACGTTTTTCTCTATTTGTTCTAACAGTTTCCTATAAGAAGGCAATACAAAATGCACACATTGAATATAGGTAATGAACATGGCAACATTGGCTAAATGGTTGGAGTTGATGATTTGTGACAGGTCACATGTTCATGTCATAAAACAGTGTACTTCAAAATTTTGTAAGGACTAAAAATATATTTAAAATAAAGAGAAATATTAGGGTCACACTCCAATGACATTAAGCCACATTATTCTTTTATTTTTAATCTTTGCCTTGCTACCGGTTTCTTCCGTAACTGTTATAATATAAAACCTCTTATATGATGTTAGACAAACATTAAGTGGACTTCATTCTTTTACTATAAAGATACAATAGGGATCAAGATTGCGTGCCTATAAGGCGGAAAAGGCGTTTAGCATGTTCAGTCATGAATACATGAAAGCACAAACGATTAAATATCTAGTTCTGATGCATTTTTATTGAAACATGATTTATCATGCTTCAGTTTGAGGTGACGTTTTGGACGGTTTGAACTCTAAAGTAACTAGTATGTTAATTGTGTGCCCATGGTTTGATTGAAATTATTAAATGTCGAAAAAAATGACGGTTTATCCGGTTTTCCTTGTTCTCCTGTGCTTTTTTAATTAAAATAAAATAAAGATCAAAGTGACGTTATTTTGAGCCTCAAATTTTTTTGCATTTTATGTGGTATCATAATTTTTAACACAAGGGTTGAATGGTAGATAACCCATTAGGAATGTACTAGAAAACTATACACAAAACCAGTTTGATGATTAGTTTCGTTCCTCCCATTTTGCCATCCAGTATGGCTGCATGGCCTTGGCTCTAGATTTGGCTCCTATGGAAGAATGAGATTGGAATTCAACTCCTTCACAATTGATATATCAAGCACAACCCCATCATCCATAAAAACTTACATGATGTAAGACACACATTTAAGTATACTTCAAACAATAGAGATTATGATTGTCGTCCATTAAAGCGGAAAAAGCGTTTAACATGTTCAGCGACGGATACCTGAAAGCACAAACGACTAAATATTTAAGACCAAAGCACTTTTATTCCCTCCTTTTCAAAGGGAGCTCCTCCATTACTCTTTCACACTTCTTCTTCTTCTTCAAGGATGCCTACTAATCCCTCGATTCCTCAAGTGAATTTTTATTTCTTTCAATTTTTACTTTTTCTTATTTGGTTCTATATCTTATTTTGTTTGCTATTTTTTGTTTTTTAGTTGTTTTCTTTTCCCATTTGTTCTTGATTTATTGCCAAATACCATTGCCTTCATTGTGATCACATTTTTCCTATTTGTTCTCATTAGTTCTTGATTATTTTTTTTCTCGAATACTAATTTAGAAGCTATGACCTGTTTTCGGTTTACATGTTTTTTCCTTTTTTGATTTATTTTTCTTTTCTTTTGATATTATGGTCCCATTAGCCTTCATTACAGATACAGAGTTTGATTTTTTGTGAATACCATTTTGTATTTCTTTTTCTTTGCATTTTTTATTGAAACAAGATTTATCATGTCTTAGTCAAACTAACATTTTGCATAGTTGAAACTCTATAGTAACCAGACTATTGATAAATAATTGGAAGCTCACAGTTTGATTGGAATTTATTAAAAACATGTAAAAATTGACGGTTCATCCGATTTTCCTTATTTGGTCGTGTTTTTTAATTAAAAATAAAAACCACGGTTCATCCGATTTTCCTTATTTGGTCGTGTTTTTTAATTAAAAATAAAAAGCAAAACAACGCCACTTTGAGCTTCATTTCTCCTCCTCCTTCAAGTAGATTTTTATTTCTTTCAAAAAAAAATTCTTAATTGTTTCCGTTGATATGGTTTTGTTTTCTATTTCTGGGTTTCAGTTTTTTTCCCATTTGTTCTTGATTTATTGCAAAATACTATTGCCTTTATTGTGATAGCGTTTTTCCCTATTCTTTCTCATTAGTTCTTGATTTTTTTTTCTCAAATAGGATACATTAGAATTGATTCCAGTTCTAGTTTTGTTGTTTTTTGAACTCTGTAGGAAAATATTTTTATGTCTGTGCAGTACCTACATTTGTTTTTTCTTTTATGTTCGTCTAACAGAAGATTTTGATAAGGGAAACTTTTACTCATCCAAATTCAGTTTGTGAAGAGATGTATTTTTTAGTAGTGCTATTTGTACAACCATTTGACAACTTTTGTGACAACTTTCTTTTTCTCTTTTTATTGGTCAAAAACAATATAGAGAGAAAAAGGATGGGAGAATAATATCATAATGCGAGTATGAGAGAGAGTTGTTTAAAAGTCGTCACAAAATGGATGTTCAAATATCATTTCTCATTATTTTTTAAGTAGAGCATCAAAAAAGGTCCCTACAACCTGCACCTAAATATGCCCTTTGCCAAACCGTTTTGCCAAAATTGGCCAAGACAGCAAATTGTAAACCACCTTGTAATATTCTTGGCAGTTGGCACTATCACAAACATCAAATACACTCCAAACTTCTTTTTGAAAATCAAGAACACTCCAAACTATCCATGTTTTAAATAAGGGAATAAAGTTTCTAAAATTAACTTTTGAATTTTTTTTTACTTTAGACTCGTGCATATAAAATGTCACAAGTCATATACAAAGTATATTTGCTGTTACATTTGAAACATCGATTGACCTTTTGCAAACTTAAATGGCCTAATCCAATATACTACCTGTTTCAATCCTGCAGTGACCTAACAAATGAGTTGCCAGAAGAAATTCAACTGCATTCAATCAATATTACAAACCAAGGGGAGGGGACAAAAACAGATGACTAATATCTGAATCTCAACTATCCACCATGTCTCCAAATACTTGAACAACTTCCAGAACCCAAGGAATCTCAAAGTGGCATGTTAACATTTGATTCAAGAGTATCCAACAACCTACTAAACAAAGAGCAAGACTAATATCCAACAGTTGGGTCCTCAGAGCCTCTTGTACTTATTGGCACATTATACGACTAATGCGTTCAGAAGACAGAAGATAAGGAAATATAATCAATCGATCACAAAATGGTGCAGTTTTAATGCAATGTAAGAATTGGAGCTAGATTACATAGCATTTAAGTGGACTAAGTGCCTACAAACATACAATACAATTAAAAACAAAGTAGAAGTATGTTTATAACTATAACCTAGCCTGTTGATCAATGATAAATAACCTAGCCTTTCCCAGTGATCAAATGATGAAATATCACGTAATAAGAAATCTCAAGTTAAAGAATAGTGAGTGTTAAAATGGCACCCGAAAAATTAAATTAAATGAACTAGCCCTAGAGGGCAATCCAATATGCACGCATTTTATATGGGAAGTAAAATGGCAACGCTAGCTAAATGGTTTGAGTTGATGTTGTGTGACATGTCACATGTTCAAATCATAAAATCAATCTCTTACATATGCATGGCATGACTGCCTACAATAGATCGACAACAGATGCAACCCTTAACTAGATGTGGCTAAGCCGTGCTGGACCTCAAAAACAAAACAAAGCACGGGTTGGAAAGTGGATAACCCATTAGATATGTACTATAAAAATACACACAAGATCAGTTTGGTATTCAGTTTCATTCCAAACATAATATCCGTCCAGTATGGTTATACGGCTTTCACTCTGGATCAATGCTGTCAATTGCGGATAGCGGAAAATAGTGGTTTGTTCAAATACTTCTACGTAACAATGCTGTAGGGCTGCTATAGCCCGCTATTTCGCAATATTTTGCATTAAATAGCATATCACGGAACAATAGTGATTTGTCAAAATTCCGCTAGGCAATAGCGCTATAGCGCCGATATTGCCGCTAATTAACACAACTGCTCTGGATTTATACATCAAGCACAATTCCAATATCCATATATTCTAACAGAAAGTGTTTTGAGTTGTTTGACTAAATTTGTGACTGAACTAATTGAACTATTGAATTGCTTTCAAAACTGTGCGGGTTTATTAAGAGTGAATAACTCGTAATTAATTGTTATTTTAACCTTCAAAAAACCAGACTAGCCCATTCAAACTAAAAGCCAACCAACCAATCTTGTATTCAGTCCATTCAGCTCATATAACCAGAGGAGCCGAACTGGAAAAAGTTCAACTAAACTAGAATTAAACAAGCAAAACCAATATAAAATAGTGGTCAGATGCAGCAATTACTAGCTTAAGATATATGAAGTGATTTCACACCTGCAATACAGACCACACAAGGTCTTCCAAATTTAACGCACAAGACTGTAAGGTCAACTTATTAGATACCAATATCATTATATTATTAAAAGAAATAAAGAAGTTCAAACTGCAAGTAACTATGAACTATCAGGAAAACACAACAAAACAAAGATAGTACAGGTATACAACCGGCAAAGGATCATAGCCACATGGTGTTTTAGATCTAAAGACAACCAATGAGGAATAAAAAAGCAGCCATTAAGGAAAGCTATTTTCATAGGTTCTTGGGAGCACATGTTCGCAAGCTTGGGAAGTAAGGTAAAATGGACATGGTAAAATTCAATAGTCTCCATGTTTGGTCCCTTAGATAGAGGCATCAAGGTTGGCCATGAATTTGTCAGTCACTAGGTAGAGGCATCAAGGTGGGCAGTAGTGAGTTTGTCAAACCGTGGTTCATCTCGTCTTCCAGTTTAGGCAGTAGTAGGCTTCAGGGCTTCACATAACTCAGCTGTTTGGATGGGGAAGGGAAAGGCAACAAAGGGAAAACATGAGCATCAAAATTCTACATGGTACACTGGTCAGGTTAAGATATCAATCTGTTATTGCTAATGTGAATGGTTTTAACATAGGAAGGTAACAGATAAACTACAAAACAAATCAAGGAAGCTAAAATCTACCTTCAGGGACCCACCAAGGTTTTAGTAACCATGGTTTCTCCTCCGAGAAACACCATTCTGACCAGACAATCTGTCGGACAATCTGTCAGACAATCTGGCAATAGATAACAAAAGTCAGTATTGGCTAGTTTTCTAACACTTGAAATAAAATATCAGGGAAAACAGCAGCTTCGCAACGTCTATACAGAAGAATATGGGAACTTAAAAAATAAAATAATAATGATACATTGAACGAAAAATAAATGGATTGGTTACCCAGAAGTACTAGTCCGTTCCGCAGCATAACTTCCATAAGCTCCATAAGGACCACCTCGACCAAGCTGCCACATATGAAACAATAATTAAAACAATGAATTGAGAAATAATAATTTAACTAACAGAACTCATCCACACTTAAAATCCTGGAAAAATTAATGGTTGTAAAGAAGAACCTGTGAACTTCCATAGTTTCCATAACCGTCGCCAGATGCAAGATCACTTGAGCCTCCATAGCCATCAGAATAAGAATAGCCACCACGTTCATGTCGTCTTCCATCTCTACCTTCATAGTTGAAACCATCTGGTCCATCTGGCGAAGCAGGAAGATATGCAAGTACTGGTGGAAGTAATGATGAGACAGAACGCTCCTTATCAAAAAGATTTGCTCTCAGCCGTGTAAGTACTTGCACAAGAGCGTCCTTGGCAATATCTAGTTCCCCCGAAATCTAAAAGCATTGAGAAAGAAAAAATAAATAGTAGTTCAGAATCATCGGGCATTGCAACTTCCGATTTCCCAAAAAAGACATCACTCAAGCAATCTATGAGAATGCCCTCACCTGCACCATTTCATCATCTTCAGATGCAATTTTGGGGAGATCCTCCTTAGATAGGATGCGGATATTAGCTTTTGTAAGCCTTCTCATTTCAGTAATGATTGATCCTCCTTTACCAATAAGGCAACCAATTCGAGAGCTTGACACCAGTAACCGGCTAGTGAAAGCGAGAATACCAGAATCTCTTTCAACTTTCTCACTGCACCGGGGTTGCAAAAGCACAGCTGCTTCAATTGTTGCGGAGAATGAATCCTCAAAGAACTGCATAAACACAATCAAAAATCATCATGACAGCAAAAAAGGCATTCAATCACTTCTTATGCCCATACGACAAAACAAATTGATTAAATAAGGTCGATTAATAATCATAATTTTACCTCTCTTGCTGAAATGGCTATTAAGCAGTCATCTCCTTCAGTTGCCGAACTATCAACCTTGATATTCGCCCCAGAATCCTGCCTAATTTGATTTATTATACCACCGCCCTTACCGATAACACCTCCAATGTTGGCAGTTGGACATACAAATCGGACTGAAAACTCCTTCACAGAACCTTCATCCCTTGAACCCGGATACATGGACCGTGGATAGTCTCCAACATCACCTTTATACCCCCCATAACCACTACCAATTGGAGCCATCCCCATAATCGGAGCCCCACCATGAGGACCCACCAATGAACCACCAGCCGCATACACCCCAGGAACCGCAGAAGTAAGCAAATGTTGAGTCCGTGAAGGGTTGTCGTGAAGCCGTGCCGCAACCTGAATCAGAGCCTTCTTTACAACAGCAATCTCACCAGAAATCTGCAGATTCAGCATTGTCAACAAAGACATACAATAATATCCCATTCAGATGCAACAACAACAGATGAATTTACAAGTAATTTTTGTGCATACATATAAACACAACAAATAAAAAAAAATCACTACAAAAATTAATTTCATTAAATACAGTATTATTATTGAAATATAGAGTTTTTCATTAATTGTGTATTATTGAAATATAGAGTTTTTCATTAATTGTGTCCACAGAGCCTCCATTTGAATCGGTTTATTTGGGATTATCTACTAGCATAAACACTCAGTTGTGAAACTGTTTGGGAAAACTTATGAAAATGACCTACAACAATAAACTGTTTTCAACTTACTTCCATAACTCTCCAAGAAAATGTTGTCAATCTCGCAGAAAATGGCGGTTTGTTCAACCACTATTTGACAACACTTTACATTAAATAGTGTCGCATGGGACAATAGCGGTTCGTTCAAATTCTACAGGAAAACAGCTTAAAACAACTTATGACAATAAACTGTTTTCACCTTACTTCCATAAACCCTCCAGGAAATGTTGTCCATCGATCCAGATCACGGAAAATGGCGATTTGTTCAACCGCTATTTGAAAACATTGGATTTATACAGCGTCTCTTGGAACAAAAGCGGTTTGTTCAAATTCCTCTACGCAAAACCATTACAACGCCGCAATAGCCGCTATTTGACAACATTGATCCAGGATAGCTGATGAAAATAATGTATAGCTTACATGGAAAACAGCTTAAAACTTACTTGAAAACAACTTGACTTTATTTATATAACTTTTTATACTCGTAATTAAGTTGTTTATCCAAACTGTACTCTGAATTAGTAAAAAAACAAAATTACAAATTACAGCTACTACATACATATGCATCAACAAAATCCACAAACCAATTAAAAAGGTTCATCACAAATTAAAATTAACCTGAACAAGCTCATCAGAATTCAGCGCACAAAGCGGCAGCCGATCATCCTTAAGAATCCTAATCTGTGCACCAGTCTCACTCCTTATATTCTGAACAATCTGCCCACCTTTCCCAATCACACACCCAATCTGATCAGACGCCACAAGCAATTTCGCCGTAACCAAATCCCCTCCATCCACCTGATAACATTAGAGATCACAAAATATCAGAAAGAGATTAGGGTTTCAATAATCTCAATAGCATAACTTACAGAAAATCTAGTTACACCCTCTGGTCACTATTATAATCAAAAAAATCATTTTTTAGGTTCATTGAACAACTGATGTATCTAAAGAATATTATAGGACAGATTCATCAGCTATTCAATAAATCTAAAAAATGGTTTTTTGCTTATAATAGTGGTCGTAGGGTGTATGAATCACCGCCACAGACACCAGATTCAACAATCTCAATAGCATAACTTAAAGAAAAACTAGTATTACGACTTATGATTCACAGACATGAACACCAAACACGACATAAACACTGATTCAATAATCTCAATAGCATAACTTATAGAAAAACTAAAATTACTACTTATGATTCACAAACACGAACACCAAACACGTCATAAGCATCGATTCAATAATCTCAATAAGATAACTTACCCGACACGCAAAGACATTGAGAAACTATAATATGATACCAAATATTATATTATATTCTTTATTACTTTAACACGACCTTCTTCATATCAACACAAAATTATGACGCACAAACACAGACACCAGACACAAAAAGATACTTATAAAATACCAAATATATTCTCTTTAATACTCTTACACTACCTTCTCCATATCAACATCCTCATCAATAATCCGAATAGCATTAAGAACTAATATTCCTACTTTCACATGAATCACACATAGACCATAGACACCAGATACGACACTGAATAATCACAATAGCATAACTCATAACAAAACTAATATAACTACATATGAAACACAGACACAGACACCAGACACGACCGAGAGAAACTTTAATATAATACCAAATATTAAACATTATTAATATTTTAATGCTACCTTCTCCATATCAACATCTTCATCCTCACCACCACGCAAATCCTCAGCAATCACCTTCTGATGAATCCTCACAAGCGCATCCATAGCAGGACACATAAACTCACCAGAATCTTCAAAATCATTTGATTCATCAGAAACACTATAAACCGTAACAACACGCTCATCACAACCAGGAACAGTTTCACCGATTCGGATCTTCGCTTTTGTTTCGACACGGAGTTGTTTCACGATCTCGCCGCCACGGCCAATGATGCTGCCGATTTTGCGAACCGGGCAAAGGTAACGGTAAACGGTGTCGTCTTGGGTTATGTGAAATGTGTCTCTTGGAGTGGTTTCGTCGGTGTTAGGGTTACGGCGTTTGTTATTGCTTCTGTTGTCATCACCGCTGTTGTGTGAGTGTGAACGTTTGTTGCCGTACGATGTTCTTTGACCAGCCATTGTTTGTGTTTGTGAATTGTGAGTTTGTGTTTTGTTTGTTTTAACTGGTTTAGGGTTTTATCTACTACATACACTTTGCCGACTTAGTTTTTGCTTTCTTGTCCAAGTCAAACTCTTGATATTTTATTTGTTATTATAATATTCATCTGTATGATATGCACATCATGTTTGCGATAAGATAGTCAAATATAATGATATAAAACACAATAAATTTATCATAACCCCTTAGTTATTATAACTATAACTGAACTAATGGTAGAATTGAAAAAGCAATTACAAACACATTAAAACTTGAAAGTTGCATACTTTCTGAACATTCTGCTTCTTCAAAAAAAAATAACTACCAAACATTCTAAGATATTTATTTCTAAACTACTTTTGATGTTACATCTATCTTCACCTTCTCATAGTTACCACAACCAAGACGGCCACTTGCATCCATCAAACTCAAACATGGAGCAAACCGTTGTAGAACCTTGTAGTACAACCTACATCATTTATATCTTCATTGTTACGTACAAATCCAACTAAAGTACTCACAAAGTGGCATCCAAGTACAAAATTTCGTCAATGGATTTTTTGTAGATAGCCCCTGCAAATCTTATAATCAAATTAAACAACAACAAAGATAACTAATATGTTACCTTGTGATTTAAAATCTAATTTTTTACCTAATATTTATCAAAAGTTTTTTCTTGAAGCCATCGTGTCATAGCTGTATTTCCCTACAAAGAAATTTGAAAAAAGGCAGGTTGGGGTTTTTAGAATCTACAATCAACACTACTTTGCATTCATATTAAATAGTACAACTCCAATATACTACTCCATTCCATCACCAATTCACTTAATTTGGTCCACAACCACCTCAATTCAATATACGTGCAAACATAGTTCTAACTTAATACTCCATCTCGTCCTATATATAAGATAAAGTTGGGTCCACAAAGCCCAACTTTTTCTTATATATAGGACCGGAGGGAGTACAAAAAACACTTTAAAATCTCAATACTCTATTGATATGATCAAACAACACATGTTTAACCTCACTATACATTTGAAAATGGACATTGTATAATTGATCCAAAATTCTCTTAGTTGCATTGGACAATGATCAATAATTTTTTACAAAAGAAAGTTTACCAAAGACACTACATACATCTTTACTTTTGCAAATGATCAATATTCGGTAATCTCACATATTTTCCTGAAGGCATACATACATCTATACTTTTGCAAATGATCAATATTAGTTAATCACATCTCAAAACCTAAAAAGTTAATCACATATGTTCTAATAGAAAGCATGTTACTAAATTACTTAATATAACAAAACACCTTACTATCAAGTTAAAAAAAAAAAAGACAGCAATTGCATAATCAACAAAGAGAAAAACAAATAAATATAATCATCATAATTAGTGCAACCAAAATTCACCAAAATAAAGCAACTCTCGTGATAAGGCAATGTTGTTTTTTCTTAGCAGAAAGTATGATTGTGATCAAGTTAAAAAATGAAGATAACATTGCATAATCAACGAAAGGGAAAAAATATTCATCATTACCCAAAAAAAATCTACCCTCATTAGTCCAACAAAAGCTCAACAAAATAATGCAACTCTCACAATAAGCAAATGTCACTTTAAAGTTGTCAAACTCTAAAGTAAGTTCGAAGTTTTTAAAGGTTTGCTGGTATAGAGTCGTCGAAATCAACACCGTCGTCAATTTGATCTGTATGTGTATCAATTGCAGATTCAAAAACAAAATTGAAAACAAAGGCTTTTGTGAGTTTATTTAATAAATAGAAGCGATTGCATTTATGTTCATGGTAAATTAAACACAATAATCAACAAACCTTTTAAACCAAGAAGAGCAGCTATTGCCTCTCGATTGTTGCTTGCCATGATGAAATTCTGCTAACCCGACATATACATATATATGTCAAATGGCATAGGTCTTGCTCTCTAATGCATTTTCATAGTCCAAAGATCTGCAAAAAAAAAAATTAATTCATTAATAGAATTTTTGTATAAGTGACTTAATAATGAAGGCTAAAATGTGAATGGGTTAATATTTGACCATCATTTTCTATGACAATGTGTTTTTATAAATTTAGATGAGAAAAAAATTGCAACCTGCAACAAATCTATAAATAGAATATGCTTACTCAGATGCTAAGTTAATAACAAAACATGTGTCTTTCTTGTTGAAATAACAAAACATGTGTCTTTCACTCTACATATTTTTTAGAACACCCTTATATAGGAAAAAATTACGAGGTGGCTTGAAATAATGAATTTGGAAAAATATCAATTTTTAAGACATAATTGGATCAACATGTAAACTTCAACCAAATCAATATAACATAACACAAACACAGTGACATCAAGTAAGATTTCTTCCTGTCAAACAAAACTTGAATTTGATACTCTGCTTCATCCTATGCTGGTGGTATTAAACAAAGAACATAAATATAATTTAAAAATATGTTTTTTGTACTAAAGCACTTGCAGACCGGAGCAAATAGTAGAATAAAAGCTGCTAAGCTGCAAATGGATCAAGTAGGGACGGATCAAAACCCAAGAAAAGAATAAACTCATCCATGTTGCTGCTACAGTAATGTAACACCAGAAAACTCTGTTATACAACAGTAGTTCATAGGCCATAACACCTAAGAAAACACAATAGATTTCCAAAATAACAACTCTGAATTATGCACAAAATTATCTTGTCATGCAGTTGAAAGGATCCCATGTCCATTCATAATACATACACAGATTTGAAGTAACTCTTCCAAGAAACCGCCGTCACGCTAACACTTCGATATTCTCCTCAACCTACTCAGCCGAAAGAATGTCTTAGTTTGCACTTCACAAATTATGTATGTTAAAAATCTATTTTAGCCAAAAAAATAAAAAATTGTCACTTTAAAAACCAAAATAAATGATTCTGTTATGAATAATAATGTTGGTGGATGTCCATTCTTGATCTTCCAAATTCTTATAACTCTCATTAGTGAATGAATTGATAGTAGTCTTTGATTGCATGTGATCATTCACTTGCTTATTTGTATCCTATAAATAGGACTCATGTTTTGATGTAAAGATATACATTTGAAGATGATAATATACAAAGTTTTCACCTTCTTCATCTTTGATTTTGTCATTTTATATTATTTTATAACACGTTATCAGCACGAAACTCTGACCAACTGAATTCAAAATTTTGAAGCATACAAGGTTGTACAAAAGAGGTCATAGGTAAATTTTACAATTATCCGACAACGGATAGATACATTGCTCTTAATACATTGTTATCGTACTTCATTGCCTCTTGCATCTTTTCTAATGATGGTTGTTTTGTTGTTGTGCTGTTTCGTATTTCCTGTTGGCCCATTTTCACTTAGTATCAATAAAACTTAAGTGAAAAAAAAATCTAATGTTTACATGTGTGCCAAAACGATTTCTTAGATAGCTCTGCTTTTATGGTGTTGTTAGTTCATTCATAATAATTATTCGATGGCATACTTGTTTTACTGTATCGTAGTTAGTTTCTCGTGAAACTAGTAGTCTTGTCGATTATGTTTCTTATTTTGCAAATAAATTTTGTTGAATTTTTTTTTTACTTATATAATTATCATATCTTTCTTTATTTTTGTTAAATTTCGGAAAAATTCAACAATGAATCATCCCTGAAGGATTGCTCAAATAATATAGATTTTTTTGTGATATAGTTCTTGAAGAACTATTTTGTTCTTGTAATATTAAAGCATCCCTGAAGGTTTGCTCAAAGAATGATTTTTTTTCACCGTTTATGAAGATTTGAGATATAGTTCTAGAAGAACTAATAATTAACATCAAGCATTCATGAAGGATTGCACGCAAAAAAAAATATTTGTGATTTTCCTTCGTC
This sequence comes from Medicago ruthenica, assembly GCA_018208015.1. Classification (NCBI taxonomy): domain Eukaryota; kingdom Viridiplantae; phylum Streptophyta; class Magnoliopsida; order Fabales; family Fabaceae; genus Medicago; species Medicago ruthenica. Next base: position 93,070,844 of record CM031377.1, on the reverse strand, counting down.
GTTGTCGATAGATGTTGTGGTTAAGTTCTTGAAGAACTAGATATTTGTTCACAATTGAAATATATAATATCTATTTGATACTAGTCTAAGTTCGACAGAAGAAAAATTTAAAAAAAAAAAATTTGCCCCTTGAATCTGCTCCCGAAGTAGCGAAATTTAGAAAATATTCACTAAGAATATTTTTTTGTATGAAATAATATCAAGAATATTTTGAATGAGTAACCACATTTTTGATTGAACATAAGAGTTGTTATTGACTGGAATTGTGAAATTTCTCATGTTAAATTGAAATTTAGTCCTAGATTGAATAGTTCATACTATTTATTTTTATATATGTTGTGGTTATGGTAATTGATATAGTAGATATTATCATTGATATGATATGTGTAAAGATAGTGAGAGATTATTATTATGACTTTTGATGATTATGATCTTTATTGCTAACGAGTTCTCAAAAGACATACAAATTAGAGGTATTGACATCTATGTCATCTCTTTGCATATTCAACACTTATAATTTGTGCTCCACATAATTTGTCCCTTTATATTATGAAAATTTTAGAAATAATTTTGTTATATATGCCGATGACATAAACATTATGATAACTTTCAAAGAGTTTATGAAAGTTTTTTTTTTCTTAAAGAAAAGTACTACTCCGTCCCAAAATATAAGCAAAAATGAGTCAACATAAGTTGATGTATTTGGTACAAATTTTGAACCAAATACATTAACTTTTGTTGACCAATTTTTGCTTATATTTTGGGACGGAGGGAGTATATATTTTAATCATCATAGTTTTACCTTTCTGTGTGTGAGCTTTTGGTTAATTACTTTATACATTAGTGTAATTGCTTACTTCCTAGTTTTATGTATATGATCCATGAGTCCATACATATAATCCTCGCATATGTTATAAGTTACATTTTAAGTTTTTGCAAAAAAAAAAACACATCATGTGTCATCGAGTGGTTTGTGTTTTTCTTGTTGAGTCTACAACACTGATATATCTTAATAGAATTTTGTATCAATGAATTTCGATAGACCCTTACTAATTTAAAGTTCCCTTGAATCGAGAACTCGAGTTTTCAATTCCTAAAATCTAGTGCATGAAAAAAAATTGTATCTGAATGTGTCAACTCTTCCACAAATGTCCTTTTATCGGTGAGTGTTAATTTGTTATCTAAAGGTGTCTTGTTGATAGTGCAACTACATAAACAATTAGAAAAGAAAATAATATACTTAGTTATACAAGAAACTAATGTTAGTAGTATTTGTGACACTATAAATTAAAATTATTGAAGGCTCTAGAAGAGCCAATATAATGTTACATGGGGGAATAGAGTTACATAATGAGAATGCATTATATTCCTCTAAGTCTCATAGATATTTATTAAGCTTCAAGGATATCATTTTAAATGGATATCATATTGAAATAAGAAATGAAGAAGATGTTGAATATCTCTATATTACGAGACATATTTTGGATAAATAAAATAAGTGTAGTGAAAATGTTACATGTCTTTTCCTTTGAATTGTACTACACTTATATTATTGAAATTGAAGCACATATTATTGTAAACCAGAAGTTTACAAAATCATATTAAGTTTGTTGTTGGCAAGACCGGTTGGGTCATCTTGAATATATTATGATGCGAAGAAAAAATAGTTGATTTTTTTTTTGGATATGTATTGAAGAGCCAGAAGCTTCTTCAAGTCTCATAACTTTTGTGTATTATTGAAGAGTCAAAAGTTTCTTCAAATCTAATAACTTTTGTTCATTACTAATTCCCAAAGAAAGTTGATAATTTGAGGAAATGAGTCTCACATTTGGGGATATTTGTGAATCAATACACACATAATAATCACGTGGACGAGGTATATATTTTATAATTTTAATTTATGCATCAATTACGGTCACATGTATGTTTATTGTTAACTCACAACCAGAAGTTTGTGAGAGTATTTGACTAACATCTCATTTTCCTCATTTGATAAGTATTGAGCATATATGGAAATTGATATCGAACATTCGGTAACATATATTCATTTCTAAAAATGGACTTGAAGATCCATTCATTAGACGTCTAATGTTAACACTACAATCAATACTTATAAGATAAGATCTTTCAATTTGTACTTGGGAATATAAAATCTTGCATTATGAGATATTGATTCGCATCATGCCAACAATTTATCATATACAGATCGTCCCCTAATTTGCAATTTGATGTTTGGTTTATAAGGCTAATATTTTCCATATAAGCATTTTTTGGATGTGTTGTGTAGGATTCAATTGCTCCAATACAATGCGCTTAGAGGGGTTGTAAAAGAATATTGGAAAAATATATTTGATATGAATCTCCATCTATTATAAAGTATATTGAGTCAATAATTGGAGACTTATTTACAACCCAGTAAGCTGATTATCGATTGATGAATTTATTTTTCCAATATTTGGGAGAGAGAATAAGCAGCTGAATATATGAACCAGAAGTTCAAATGAAATTATTTTAAATAAATTATTATTATCTCAACTTGATCCTCATATAAATCAGTGTGAACCAGAAGTTCAAAATATAATTTTATTTGCAAAGTTAAGCAAACAAAATATTAGTTGTTAATGCTCATATCGAAATAGATGTCCATGTTGGATAATCTAATTTTGCAAATGAATCTCAACTGCGCCTGAAGCGTGGTAGAGCAGTAGGTTCCACAAACAAAGGATATGAAAATTCCAAAAGAGAAGTTTAATGTAATTTATTTTTCTTAGTTCCAGTAGAACTGATCAGGTACCTGGAATTTATGTAAATAAAGAGATCTCGATAAATTATGTCATGAATGAAATGCGATGGAACCGAAAAATAAAAGTCAACGTTGACGATGTTCTTTCATAAAATATGGCGCTATATGTAAAAATGATAATGAGGATTATGAATCAAAGTCTATCGAGGATTATAGACAATAAAATGATTGACTAAATGAAAAGATGAATTTGATGCGATATTAAACTGGCTTTGCAAAGAGAATGGTTTTTGGACCAGTAGTCCATACATCTGAAGATGTAAAAATAAAAAGAGAATAATGAAATATTGATATATGAAGTTTGCCTTATTTTTAAAAGTATTGGTGAAAATCTACTATTAAATTTGAAGAGATGTATTCACATGAAGTGAATTCAAGCACGTTATCATACTTGATTAAGTCTAGTACCACATGAAAGACTCAATTTATATATTAAGTATTTGTTACAATACACGACTTGTTTTATATTTTTATATTAAACTCCCCGAAGGATTTAATTTTATCGAGACATACAATTCAGATTCTCGAAGAGATTACTTAATCAACTAAAAATATTGAAACATGTTGTATAATAGTCTTAGTGAATATTTTATAAAAGAGTGGTATAAAAATGATAGTATTCGTCTATTTGAAAATAAATCTGAGAACTCCTGAAGAGTTTTTGAAAGTTGATTTCTTAAAGAAAAGAAATTAAGATGAAATATGTAGAAATGATATATATTTATTTGAGATTACAAGTTGAGTATTTAGCGCTTTTGTGAATCATGAAGCTTATATAGAAATGTGCTAAAATGGTTATAGATGGGCAAATCACATTTGTTATGCACTCTGATGATTGTAAAGTCACTAGATGTAAACGATAATTGTTTGAGAATTCGAGTAAATAATGAAGAACTAATTGGTCATAAAGTACCATATTTTAGTTCAATTGAGAGACAATAATGTACCTTGCTAATTATTCATGTATATTATTTGTTACTTTGTTATATTAGATATGCAGGTTATTTGTGTGATGCTCATAATGAAATTCTAGCACTACAAAAAGAAAGTCGAAAATGTGTTTGGTTGAGGTCTATGATTGAACACATATAAGAAACTTGCAGTTTGTCTTCCAGAAGAATGAATGCAACAATCCTTTATGAATATAATATCATGTGCATTGCTCAGCTGAAAGGATGGTACATTAAGGGAGATAAAACAAAAACATGTTTTTCCAAAGTTCTATTTCACATATGATCTTCAGAAGAGTTGTGATCTAAATATACAAAGTAACTCCCAAGTAAAATGTTTGAGCAGTTGGTACAAAAGATTAATATTCATCGTCTCAGAGATGATTATATGGTTGAGGGGGAGAAATAAAGATTTTCTGCACTCTTTTTCCCTTCACTATGATTTTTTTTTTCCCACTGAGTTTTCATGGTAAGGTTTTTAACGAGGCAGATATATCGGATATTGTACTCTTTTTCCTTCACTGCGATTTTTTTTCCTACAAGGTTTTTTCTCAGTAAGATTTTAATGAGTCATATCCTTGATGGACATCCAAGGGGGAGTGTTATGAATAATAATGTTGGTGGATGTCCATTCTTGATCTTCCAAATTCTTATAACTCTCATTAGTGAATGAATTGATAGTAGTCTTTGATTGCATGTGATCATTCACTTGCTTATTTGTATCCTATAAATAGGACTCATGTTTTGATGTAAAGATATACATTTGAAGATGATAATATACAAAGTTTTCACCTTCTTCATCTTTGATTTTGTCATTTTATATTATTTTATAACAGATTCAATGTATTGAACTATGATATAATGAGTTGTTCATATTCAAAATAAATTTTTTAAGGAATTGCTTGAAAAACCAAGTTATAGGTGAAAGTTCACATAAGCATTAAAACAAACACATGGCGGATGCAAAAGTAAAATTAACAAAACAATAGTACACTTAAAAAAGTGATTTGGATCAATTAGTGGCATTTCTTGAATCTCTAACTGCTTGAAAACATTTATAAGAAAAAGAGTCAAACCTTCAAAATGAAATAATCAAGATATGAAATCTATAAATACCATCAGAAATTTCAACAAAAAATTCCAAAGTTGAATGAAGCCTCCTAGACAATTCGTCAACCTTCAAAACAAAATGAATTTTTTTCCTCATTAGACAATAACATACTTGTAAAAAACCAATAGAAGACATATTTTAGATTGGTTAAAAACTAAAATGAATGCTAACATAAATCCTATGAAGAAAATGTTACAGTTCAACAAATTAAACAACCATTGTTTACCTTGAGCCTATACATCCTATAATGCAGTCATCGAGTTGTTACTGTTATAGAAATAAACCTTCCATAATCCCTTTGTAAGAAAAAAATTCAGAAAAACTAAAACACCAGCCTCCATTAGTTGAAACAAATTACAAAAACGGAAAATACAAAAAAAGTAGCCAATAAGTGGTAATAATCTGAGCCATATTTCAGGCCCCTTTCAGTTAACAGCCAGCAGTGAATTGAATTGAAAAAGGAAATTGGATGTAAAGAGTGATGAGAGAAGAATTGGGTAAATCGATTTCCTTGAAATAAACTTCGCAAAATCCACAAACTTGAACGACAAAGGAAGAGAACATAATTGATTTCGAGATTCAACAACAGGTGAGAGCTTTTTTGATGAGAAGGGAGAGAACAACGGCAGATGAGAGTTTTTAATTTGTTGATGACGGAAGAGAGAAAGAGGACGGGAGAGAGACATGGAGAATTCTTGTTGTTTGAATGTTTGGGAGTGAGGTGGAAGATGAACAGCTCAATGGGGGAAGAGATCGGTTGAGTTATTAGTTTGAATTTGATTTGTTTGAGTAAAAGTAATCGCAATTCTAAAACGAAAAGAAGGAATAAGCACACATTGGACGGTGCAATTTTGCTTTACAATGACTTCTAGAGCCTCGCGTCTTGCACATTTTTTCCTGTTTGCATTTATTATTAGCATGGCTCTAGGTAGCAAGCAACATGCAAAATTAAATTGGTGAAGGCGGTGTTAGTAGTAGTTAGTTTCTCATTAATGTGATGATTTTGGAGGGAAAATGAGTATTAGGGTTAAAGAAGTTCCCATCAGACTGCATAAGATTTATAGTAAGTTAGATATGAGAAATACTATTTGAAGATAGGTTCAATTTTGTCAAGCTATCGACAACCTGATTAGTCTTACCGTGTGTATGAGACTAAGATAAGATGCGGTGAATCTTGTTCGGATGCAAAATAGTCTTAAACAGAGAAGAGCATGAATGGAAAGAAAGACAATGGTTAACCAGAAAGAAAAAAATAAGCTAATCGGTAAAATGTCAGCTACAATAGGATTTAACAGGAAATCAGAAACATAATAATGAAATACGAAAAATACTATTTAAAGATAGGTTGAATTTTGTCAAACTATCGACAACCTGATTAGTCTCACAGAGCATATGAGACCAAAACAAGACACAGAACACCATGTTCTGATGCAAAATAGTCTTAACCAGAGGAGAGGAAGGATGGAGAGAAGGACATTTGTTAACCAACAAGCTCGCTGCAACTTAAGAATCAGATTCAACCATAATTTTGTCGAAGTCTTTGTCGGCGGCTAATTTACACCCAAGAAAGCAGGTCACAACTCGTGTGAGTAATAAAGCACACTCTAAAATTAGAAGTATAAGCGCATAAAACTCTATTAGTATGGTCACGTAAAATTTTTGCACATGCAGCTTTTTCATGTGTTTTGAACTACAACACCATCATAATTAAGTTTAACGGAATCTTTAGGATATGAGATTTTAGTTGTTTTATGCTTTTGTTTTTAAAAAATAATAATAGGAATTATCGTTTATCTATATATAGTCTAGTCTAGTATTTATAAATCATATTAACTTAGGATATAACAAATCCCAAACTCTAATCCTAAACAAACCTTAATTCTCGCCAACGTTTTAGGATTCAACAAACCTTTGAGTTTGCATTAATAGTCATTGAGTATTACCAATGTTGAGAGCAGTAATGGCTTTAACCATGAATCAAGACATATTTTATGAAAGGGTGTGTTACATTGAAATCAATAGTCTATTATCAATGTAATAGTAATGATTACACATTCTCGAATCAATCATGAATGGTTGCAATTGAGTGGTGCATACTCTTCTAAAGTCGAGTTAGTGCAGATTTAGGTTCAACCATAATTTACTCCTATTATCAATGTAATACTCCCTCCGTTCCTTTTTAATTGTCACTTTTGAAGAAATTTTTTGTTCCTTTTTAACTGTCACTTTCAAAGTTCAATGCAACTTTAAATATTGTTTTACCAATATTATCCTTAGTTATTTATTATGGAGAGAGAAATATATGAGATGATATATTAAATGAATAAGGCTATTATAGTAAAAATATAAATTATTGTATCAAAAGTAGTGACATTTATAGTTTGTCTTGGTTTGTGTAAGATGTCAAAATGTGACAATTAAAAAGGAACGGAGGTAGTAGCAATTGAATGGTTGCAATCTTTTGATTTTCAAAACTCGGTATCCGATCTAAGAACTAACTAATCTGAAAGGACCAATCTCATCGCCCACTTGTGGGGTCTTATTTAAAACGTACAGACAAACTTAAATTTACAAAGTGCGACAGCCCATAACTAAAGAAATTAGTGCTAACTATCAAGAGACTAGGTAGGATGGGTATGATCCAATAAGAACCACAAATTACTCTCAATATTAAATGGAACGGTCTCCAACTATAATGCAATATTCCATAAGTTACTTTATCCTAAATTTATGTATTTATTGCACTACATTTAATTGACCTTGTGACATTCACACGTGATTCTTTGCAGCAAGGCAAAGGGGATTCTTCTTATGACTGGCAAGTACTGGAAGTCCTTCTGTGTCTATATCTTCTTTGGCATTCCCAATCAAATGAATTGAGAAGGTTTGCACTTATGATTTCCACTGTGGCAATTCCCAATGGTATGCCAAGGTTGTTGGTGTAAGCCCTAGAGGTCAATAGTTTATGTTAAACTTTTCATATGTATCATGACTTTTATTATTAAATAAAATATGGCGTTCTTTATTACACTTGTTATGAGATTAATAAAGTCCCTAGAATATTGGTTCATGTGATGGAATGTTAAGTGTGACTTAATCATGAGATTACATCAATAAAAAGAACACTATTCTTAAAAGTATCCGTAGTCAAGCTTTAATATGAATTGGGATAATAATAAAGCATAGAGACTATTATGTATGTAGACTGATGACCATATCTCATTGGTCATGAATATGAGATATTAAATCTATACATAGGTATGAGTATTAGGAGTAATATTTATACTGGCTTGACCCATCATGAGAATGCTACATAGTATGTTATGAAATCGTCATAAGTTATTCTCATAATGATAATAGTGTATATCACTCTTAGACCTGAAACCACTGTGATCCCTAGATGTGGACTCAAGTGTTTTATTGTCATTCAAACGTTATCTGTAACAAGATAATTATAACGTTGGTTAATGGGCACTCGACGAATCATGCTGAGGGACATGAGTGTCCTAGATGGGATTTGTCCCTCCTTCATAACAGGAGATATATCTTTAGGCCTCTTGATGAAATATGACCGGAAAAATGCATGGTCATGCCGAATTAAGTCAATATGAGATATTGGACTTATTCGTTATTCAGTATACTTCGGGATCAAGAAATATAAATATTGAGCTAAACAAGGGTGACGCAATCTATGTCTTGTGTTCAATAAAGATATTAGGACAAAGGAGTAATCGTACACATATAAATTATCATGGAAAAGGTTTCGTCAGATCACTTGACATTCTTGTCACTTGGTTAGCAGTGATGTGTTGCTAGATACCACTCACTGTTTATAATATTAAATATAAGATTTAATATTATTGCCAACGTTACAAGAACCTATAGGGTCACACACAATAGAACGGTCAAAAGGAGAAATATAAGATGGGGTGCGTTTAGCAATTGAAGCTAATTAGTTAGCGGAAGCTGAGCTTACGGAAGCCCATTATGATTGCTGATTTCGGTTAGCAAGGAGCTCTATAAATAGAACTCTAGTGCCGAAATCAAGTTAGCACTTTTTCGTGTAACTCTAAGAGGCAAAACCGAAATCCTTCCTTTTCTCCCTAACCTCTGATCGCTTGGCTACCACCGGGAACCAGAGGAAACCGTTTGTGTGGACGAGTAGAGGCTTCGCTTGCTTGCTTAGCTGTGATCGAAGAAATCGTTTCTGCACTACAAGAGGTAACAATTCCATCACTGATTCATGTCATATTCGTAATGATCCAAGGAAAGAAAATCGAAAATTTTAAAATTCCGCTGCCTTATCTATGTCGATTTTCCTTCAAAGGCAAATTCTACTCCCTGCACCAAATGGAATAAACTCAAAATATTGTCCATTAAAATCTACTTCATTGTTTAAGAATCTCTCCAGATAAAATTCTTCTAGGTCATTCCATTTCTCAGGATCCCTGTGAATGGCCCAAACGTTTACATACATTAGTGTATTTGGTTCTATTTTATAACCATTTGAAAATTGCCACTACTAGAAAATTGTTGTTTAGTGACCGTATTAGAGACCGAAATAAATTCGTCACTATAGAGACCGATTTAGAGACTGGTCCTTTGAGATTAAAAGTTAACGATGTATTGTTCACTAAATCAGTCGCAAAATTATTCAGTGACCGATATAGAAACCAAAATATTGGTCTCAATAAAGTTACGTTTTAAAATTGATTGTTCGTATAATCTTTTTTTTATCTTCCTTCATTTAGTTTCACTCTCTCATTTTAGGTTTTATTTTCTCCCACCTTAATAAGAAACATAGCCACCTCCTATGTCCTTTCACCACCGTCAAACAGCTTTCCAAGCCAGATCTCAACACAATGCGACGAGATCGGACAAAAGGAGACATTTTTTGTGCTACCCATCACGAGTTCTATCATCCAATCCGATTTGTTTTTCGAGAGGAGTAAGTTTATCGTCCTTCTCCTCCTCCTCTACTCCTTCATGCTAAGACCATCGTAGGTCACCTATTGCATGTTTATTATTCCTCTTTCATCCGTGTTTTGAATAAGTTTTGTATCTTTAATTTGATTTATGTTAGATTCAGAATTATTTTGATGGAAACCATCGTGCAGGAACTCAATTGCCTCCGTTAAACCACTGTGGCATTATCTCCTTCTAAGGTTAGGCTTCTATTGTTATTTTTCCCTGTTTATTGTTCGAAAGAAAAAAGCCCCAATTTTTATTTAAAACCCTAACTTCCTCTGTTTTTATTCAAAAGGTACTCCTTCTAAGAGAGCTATGTTTAATAAATTTTTATCTCTTCAATCTATGTTCATTGATTTTGTGTTGTTGAATCATGACCCTTAGATGAGTCTTAGATTCTCATAATTCATTGGTTTGTGACATGATAATGAAGATAAAACGACATGGTTATGTAGCTATAAAATATAAATACAAGGTTGGAGATATGAGCTAAGTGGAAAATAGATAAATTTGACTAAAAACTAGATTTCCAAAGACTAAAAGCTACATAGAACAATTGCATTAGTAACACTTTTGCCTTATGTTCCTGCGTATACAAATTGTATCAGCTCTAATTATCTTCCTTAAATTTTAGTATTTAACAACCTATGCTAACTGATTAATATATTGAATATTATTTTAAGTGTATTTCTCTAGTGTATATGTGTTGGTTAATCAACACCTTTTTTGTTAGTTTTCACTTCCTGGTTATGGTCACGATTTTTTTACAGTAAATGGTTTAGTGTCTTTAGAAGCATTTGTTTTAATTTGTCTTTTTTATGAATGGTGGTGGAATCCTAAGGATTGTTTGAATATGTGACTTTTGGGTGCTTTTTTGGTTTCAGTTGTGGGAAGTGTCGTGGAGGTGTTGTATCAGAGGTTTATAGGTTTGTTTTGGAGTTCTCTTTTGGTTTGATAGGTGTTTGGGAATGTGGCTGGTCTTGAGTAGGGTTGTTGTGGTCTGGTTTTTCTGATCCCAAGCAGGGCCTGTGTGCCGTCTTTGTGGCTACTTTTATGTTGCTTTTCTTTTGTGGTGTGTGTTTTGGCGCTGGCTTCTCCTTCTGCTATTTTTAGTTCTAGTTTTACCCTCTCGCTGCTGCTGTTTTCATTCTTCGAGTTTAGGCAGCTTTTGTGCCTTTAGGGGTTGTATTTGGGGATTGGCCTTATAGTTGTTTTGGTTTATTTTTGCCTTGTTGGCTTTGTGTGGCCAGTTTTAAGGGTGTTAGTGCTTTTGAGCTAGCTTTATACTTGTTGTACCTTGTTGTTCTTTACAGGTCTTGTTGTGTGGAATGCCTTGTGTGTGCAATCAAGCTCTGTTAATAAAATTTGTTGATTAAAAAAATAAGCTTTGTTTTAACATGACAAAATGTATGTATTGTATTGTAACCTTACCATGCCACTGTTCCCTTTGCTCTACAGGAAGTATAAATGAGATGTTGGCATGTTTGGCTTACTTAAACAAGTGTAGAATGTAGTGAAGATGAATGAGAACAAAGCATCAGCTAAGTTGGAATAAACAAGATGTTGCTCAAAAAGAAGGTTACAAGGTAAAGATTGTGCTTAATGAAGACAACAACAACTGTTAAAACTTGCGTGTCGGGGAAGGCTTTCTATTTCATAGAAGTAGGTAAAATACAACAAGGTTGTTTAGTAAGTGAAAGAGCACATGCAAAATTGATAGGCTTATTATACTTTAGTGGTGTGAAGCTTTTGTTCTAATTGGTCTATTGATGGTGTTTGGCTATTGTCGCGGTGATTTTCGGAGATCAAGCTATTGATTAGCGTTGACTCACTAATTTTATTTCACGACTGAACTTTTAATTTTTTAAAAGAAAAGTGGAAAAAAGTTCTAAATTACCACATTTTTAAAGATTAGGGTTCGGGGGTTAGTTACGTTTAGGGAAGGTGTTAGCACCCTAAACGTTCGTAGTACTCTACGAGAACCTCTTGATTTTATTTATTTATTTTGGCTATAACTTGCTTATTTTTTAAGAGACAGAATTAAAGTAGTGAGAAAAGAAATAAAAATGTTTTTGTATTTTTTATGATTTGGAAGGACAGAGTCCTCTGCCTACGTACCCGTGAGGGATCAAAACCTCGTAGTTCGGGGTAAAAATAACGTTTGGTTTGTTTTGTGTTTTTTATTAGTTTTTAAAAAAAGTTTTAAAGATAAAATAAAGGCCAAGTGGCAAAATGGAATTGGTTTGTGTTTTTTATTTTGAAAATGGTTAAAGTGTAATTAAAGTTGATTAATGATTTTTAAAGAAAATAAAGAGAAAAAAGGACACTTGATTGAAAATCAAGGTTTGTTTAAGAAAAGATTTTTTGTGATTTTTTTTATTATTATTTGCATGTTTTTTTGTTTTTTTTTTAATGAACTAAGACTAAAAACATAACTGAAAGCTAAACGCGAGGAAATTCCGTGGTGACGTTGGATCACCACGAAATCCTTTGGAAATTAAACTAAACTAATATTTTTTGTATTTTTTTTGTAAAGCAAAATAAAAAAAAAGAAATAAAAGACATAAAGCGGAATAAATAAAGTGTGGGTGTCAGTGCATATTCTCATTTATGATTTTTACATTGTACCTAAATACATTCTAATAAAAAAAATGGCAAAACAATAAATAAAAATAGAATTGCAAATGCACTAAAATAAGTATGCTAAAAAGGTAAAAATAAATAAAGATGCATGAGATGTTAAACATTAAATAAACATGTTGCATAAAGTAAAAAAATGCATGAGATGCTGAATTATAAAGCAATAAAATGAATAAAGTGAAAAAATGCATGATAATTAACCTAAAGAAAACTACAAAATTGAGAAAATAAAATAAAGTAAAAAAAAATGAAGAGAATGCAAAAGAACAATAAGATGAAATGCATGAGGAATAAATGAAGGATGAGAAATGCAATAAATAAAAAGAAAATGCAAGAAAAAGAAATAAAACAAATAAATAAAAATAAAGGAAAAGAGGGGTGCAATGTTTGTGTTATGGGTGGAGGTGGTTCGGATTGAGTGAGGTTTATTTGTAGGGATGCGGTTTTGGGTGTTTGATGGTGGTTCGGCCGTGTGGGTGGCATTGTGTGTGTGTGTGTGTGGTGATAGGTGGTTGTTTGTGTGGTGGTGGTATGTGGTTGTTCGTGTGGTGGCCGGGTTTGAGAGTTGGTGTGAGGGTTCTTGGTGGGTTGTTGGCGATGATTCTGGACTGATGACTGAATTTGGGTTGTGTAATTCGGCTCCTGATTGAATGCTTTTTGATCCCCTTTTTCGGTTACTGATGCTGCCTTTATATACACATTGGGGTGGACTTTTGACAATAAGGAGACAAGGATTAAATCCCCATCAAATGAGATTAAAACCATTAAATCACATATGTCAAAGCCTTTAAATCGCATATGTCAAAGCCATTAAATCAAACATTTGACCTTGACCTTTGATTAGCAATAAAGACAAAAAAAAATAACCATTAAGAATAAAAATAAAAACAAAATAGAATAAATGAAAAATAAAATAAAAATAGAAAAAATCCGAAAATTAAATGATTAAAAAAGATAAAAGATAAAAAAAACTAAAGTAAAATAAAATAATAATAAAACTGAAAAAAGGTCGCCTTCGGAACCCTAAACGAGGTATTTTCAAATACCTCTCTGCCGAAATTTCGTCTGAAACGACGAAAAATTCCGAACCAAAAAGACGAGTAAAAAAAGAATTTTAGGTCAAAAATTGGGGTATGACAGATGCCCCTATTTAAGTCTCTTCGTTCGGAGATTTGAAGAGAAAATCTTGGATTCGACGGGTCGAAGGGACTTAAATACAGAGTACGCCAATTTTGGACCTAAGAAAATGTGAAATGCTCGTGATGCAAATGCAAATGCAAGACGGTGAAGATGACCTGACTGGGGGTAAAACAAAACCAAAGGATACCCGAGTTTGTTAAAGCAAGGGATCCGACTCCACTGGGGGATAATACAGTTCCACTGGGGAAGGGATCAACTATCGTATTGACAGCTGAAAGAGGAAGTAATATGGGAAAAGACACCGACCACAAGCTGCCCGTTTGTAGAGCTTGCCACTTGAGGTAAAGACGGAAATAAAAGTAACATGCCACAGACGACAAGAAACAAAGGTGAATGTCAGCTGTTCGGGATGTTGCCGAACTTGCCACTGACGACAGGATAAAAGATAAAATGTCAGCTGCTCGGGATGTAGCCAAATTGCCACTGACGACAAGAAATAAAGGGTAAATGCCAACTGTTCGGGTTGTTGCCGAACTGCCATTGACGACAAGAAATAAAGGTAAATGCCAACTGTTCGGGTTGTTGCCGAACTGCCATTGACGACAAGAAATAAAGGTAAATGCCAACTGTTCGGGTTGTTGCCGAACTGCCATTGACGACAATGAACAAAGGTAGATGCCAACTGTTCGGGTTGTTGCCGAAATGCCATTGACGACAAGGAATAAAGGTTGATGCCAACTGTTCGGGTTGTTGCCGAACTGCCATTGACGACAAGGAATAAAGGTAGATGTCAACTGTTCGGGTTGTTGCCGAACTGCCATTGACGACAAAGAAATAACGGTAGATGTCAACTGTTTGGGTTGTTGTCGAACTGCCATTGACGACAAGAAGTAAATGTAGATGTCAACTGTTCGGGTTGTTGCCGAACTGCCATTGACGACAAAGAAATAAAGGTAGATGTCAACTGTTCGGGTTGTTGCCGAACTGCCATTGACGACAAAGAAATAAAGGTAGATGTCAACTGTTCGGGTTGTTGCCGAACTGCCATTGACGACAAAGAAATAAAGGTAGATGTCAACTGTTCGGGTTGTTGCCGAACTGCCATTGACGACAAGAAGTAAATGTAAATGTCAACTGTTCGGGTTGTTGCCGAACTGCCATTGACGACAAAGAAATAAAGGTAGATGTCAACTGTTCGGGTTGTTGCCGAACTGCCATTGACGATAAAGAAATAAAGGTAGATGTCAACTGTTCGGGTTGTTGCCGAACTGCCATTGACGACAAGAAGTAAATGTAGATGTCAACTGTTCGGGTTGTTGCCGAACTGCCATTGACGACAAAGAAATAAAGGTAGATGTCAACTGTTCGGGTTGTTGCCGAACTGCCATTGACGACAAAGAAATAAAGGTAGATGTCAACTGTTCGGGTTGTTGCCGAACTGCCATTGACGACAAAGAAATAAAGGTAGATGTCAACTGTTCGGGTTGTTGCCGAACTGCCATTGACGACAAGAAGTAAATGTAAATGTCAACTGTTCGGGTTGTTGCCGAACTGCCATTGACGACAAAGAAATAAAGGTAGATGTCAACTGTTCGGGTTGTTGCCGAACTGCCATTGACGATAAAGAAATAAAGGTAGATGTCAACTGTTCGGGTTGTTGCCGAACTGCCATTGACGACAAGAAGTAAATGTAAATGTCAACTGTTCGGGTTGTTGCCGAACTGCCATTGACGACAAAGAAATAAAGGTACGCACAAGCTGTTCGTTAAAGAACTGCCGCTTGGCATAAAGAGGGTGACATCTCTGGACCAGACATACTGGGGATGACACTTGGGGAAAAAGAGTCACAAATTGTTCATGATTGATTGACATGAAAAGCAAGACTCAGGGTGGTTAATGCAACCATGCATTGAATGATGCTATGTGCATGTTGTGTATGCATGAATGTGTATATGCATGAATGTATGAATGTATGTAAGACAATACGACTTGTATGACCGTATGGAGGATTGACTTGTGGGATAGTACAGCTGATGGACTTGATGAGACAAGACTGGACAGGTAAGATGGAAAGTGGACCGACGGCGCAGTACAAACACTCTGCAATCTTCATTGGGAATGATGCCATTGGGAACATATCAAAACATTGATGGGGTAAAGCCTGATGTATGCAACAACCGGTGGGGAGCAAAAACTTCCTGGGGGAGACGTGTTAATCCATAGACCTGGCAGAAGAACTGGCATTTCTGTGGTCATGCTTTTTTGTTCTTTTTTCCTTTTTTTGAATCCCTAACTTTTGCCTGGACCGCCCTTTCGGGTTTTCAGTCCACCGGGAATATATTCTTTTTGTATGCCCCTAATTTTTGCCTGGACCGCCCTTTCAGGTTTTCGATCCACCGAGACGCTCATTTTTGCCTAAGCCGCCCTTTCGGGTTTTCGACTTACCGAGCTCTGTTCTTTTTTCTTTCTTTGTTTTTTTTTTCAAGCAATTGACCATGTTTATCCTGCAGAGTTTGTCCGTTCTCAGGATAACTGTTGACACACACTTCACTTATTCATGAGTTCAGAGAGAATGTGTTTGTTGTCTATGCTTTCCAAAAAAATAAATTTTTTTTTATGATTTTGAAAATTTTTTTTTATAAACAGAATAAATGGGAGTTCCAAATAAAAGGCACAGGCTCAAATTCATTTAACAGAGTGGTGGCCCGCCAATGGCGTGGCTCCACAGATCTCACAAAGTTTGGAAAATGGTAAATATAAATTGAAGGTACATTGAACACAATAACCGCTATTCTCCCTGACAACTTTGAATTCCACTGTTTGGGATGCTTCAGATTCAGAGTCTCTTTGACATTTAATGTGCCCCAAGTGAGTAGAGATCAGACCAATGCAGTTACTTTGTCTTTTGATCCTTATTTTTGCATAGACTACCCTTTCGGGTTTTCGACCTATCAGGATGATTATATTTCTGTTTTATGTCTCTAATTTTTGCCTGGACCGCCCTTTCGGGTTTTCAGTCCACCGAGACGCTCATTTTTGCCTAAGCCGCCCTTACGGGTTTTCGACTTACCGAGTTGTTCTTTTATTTTTTAGACAAAGTATTTCTTGACTGCATCATCGTTCACAGGACGGGGAGGCTCATCACCATTCATAGCCGTAAGAGTCATTGCACCACCGGAGAAAGCTCTCTTGACGACGTATGGGCCTTCATAGTTAGGCGTCCGTTTGCCCCTAGAATCGGGTTGAAAGGATAAAATCTTTTTGAGCACAAGGTCTCCTTCTCGAAATTCACGGGGACGAACTCCCTCATCAATCGATTGTTTCATCCTTTTAGGTATAACTGTAAGAGAAGGGGGTTGCCCCTGCTGATGTTTGCACCGAAGTACAATACTCATGCAAAATAAAAGGGAGCATCCCATGCCAATCCTTGTAGGTGACCACCATTTTCTGCCATATCTTCATGATGTATTTATTTCTCTTTTTTCTGTTTCTTTTTTTTGCAGCTTCAATGGCACCATTCATCTGGGATTCGACCAGGAATATTGTAATGGCAGTTCTCTTGAACCCAAGTTAATCCTTTCATATACTAATAACCGCGATATCTCATCGGGAATCTCTTCGTCCTCTTCCTCTTCAGCTTCGTAGACAGGGAAATCAAAGTTGGGAGAGACAATAGGGTTACAGTGTTCAACGGGTTTATTTATGTTCAGTCTACATATGATTGATGATTGATTTTAGAAAATGAGTAAAAAACGCAGACCTTTTGAAATTGATTGAAAATAAAATAAAAATTTTTTTTTGGGTTTTTTCTGTTACCATTTTCCAGAAAAGCAATAAAATAAAAATAAAAGTCGTGAAAGAAACGACAATTTTTTCATTGATAGTGGTAACGTGAAGACAAAAGTAGAGCCCTACATGATTTCACTTTCGTATCGGGCGAAACGAAAGGATTTTTGAAAAGACAAGACAACGAAAACACATTACTTGGACCCATGAGTGACTGAGAGAATGTCAACAGCGACCCAATTGCGGCAAATCCTTCCTCGTGTTTGCATGACCACACCCATTTTCTCTCTTTTGTCTGCACGAGTGTTGTAGGTGTGAGTGGGTTTGTAATGAATGCGCCGGACCACTTTCTTTGACTGCGGCAGATTGACCTTTTGGTGATGAAACAAAGGATGAGACTCGGTTCAGAAACTATGAATGCAGTATGATGCATGATTTATACTTATGCAGAAAGAAGAAAGATTTGTTATCGAAGGACTTTGTTGAAGTAATTGTAAACATCATGGTTTGAACATTTCATTTGGGCATTAAAACATTACAAACAGTTCCCTTTTTAGGGACCAATTCAAAAGTCCTTTAGTGGAAGCTAGATTTTAACAGGAAAAATTTAAAGACTCCTAGTTTCCTTAAATTTAACAAATCAGGGCTCTTGAAGGCGTACCTCCTAGTGCTCCTCTATGATGTTTAAAAAACTTGTTTAAGTCCTTCGGTAATTGGATGAAAAAATGAGTTTATGCATGGATTCATGTATGCATGATTATGCTAAAGAAGCGGAGAAAACATGGTGAGGTTAAGTCCAATAATGTTGGAGTCAAGGGTAAACACGCCATTTGGTAAGGACTATGGTTTCAAATGTACCTGTATCACGGGTTCTACCAAGTTCCCAAAGTCATCGACCACTTCCGAATATTGTCGGATTACAGGACTACTCCCGGTCCAACGACGTTCGTAGGAAAGTCTTGTTTGAGTGTAGTATCGCGTATCAACCAATTCAAGACTACTCTTGATTAGCCACCGCACTACGTCCTAAAAGGCCAAGATGGGTTAAAGGTAACTCTAAAGGTCCTCAACTTCATCGGTCACTTGAAAATAACGATGCCGAACACGACTACTCATGTCAACATAGTAATACTTCCAAGATTCCTCCATTGAGTGGGGTTATCACATGTGCCACATCCGAAACTCACTCTCGGAAAGACACTTTGATTATACCACCATCCTATCTTATGTTTCCCTCAAGTCCGGGTGTAGGACTTATCTCACCACTCACGCAAAAGAAAAGAAACACATAGGCACGTATTTACATTTTTATTTTTATTTAAGCAAGTTATAGCACAAGATAATTAAAAAAATTCAAGTTAGGCTCAACCCTCTTAGGGATGTCCCCAGTGAAGTCGCCATTTCTGTCGCGGTGATTTTCGGAGATCAAGCTATTGATTAGCGTTGACTCACTAATTTTATTTCACGACTGAACTTTTAATTTTTTAAAAGAAAAGTGGAAAAAAGTTCTAAATTACCACATTTTTAAAGATTAGGGTTCGGGGGTTAGTTACGTTTAGGGAAGGTGTTAGCACCCTAAACGTTCGTAGTACTCTACGAGAACCTCTTGATTTTATTTATTTATTTTGGCTATAACTTGCTTATTTTTTAAGAGACAGAATTAAAGTAGTGAGAAAAGAAATAAAAATGTTTTTGTATTTTTTATGATTTGGAAGGACAGAGTCCTCTGCCTACGTACCCGTGAGGGATCAAAACCTCGTAGTTCGGGGTAAAAATAACGTTTGGTTTGTTTTGTGTTTTTTATTAGTTTTTAAAAAAAGTTTTAAAGATAAAATAAAGGCCAAGTGGCAAAATGGAATTGGTTTGTGTTTTTTATTTTGAAAATGGTTAAAGTGTAATTAAAGTTGATTAATGATTTTTAAAGAAAATAAAGAGAAAAAAGGACACTTGATTGAAAATCAAGGTTTGTTTAAGAAAAGATTTTTTGTGATTTTTTTGATTATTATTTGCATGTTTTTTTGTTTTTTTTTTAATGAACTAAGACTAAAAACATAACTGAAAGCTAAACGCGAGGAAATTCCGTGGTGACGTTGGATCACCACGAAATCCTTTGGAAATTAAACTAAACTAATATTTTTTTGTATTTTTTTGGTAAAGCAAAATAAAAAAAAAGAAATAAAAGACATAAAGCGGAATAAATAAAGTGTGGGTGTCAGTGCATATTCTCATTTATGATTTTTACATTGTACCTAAATACATTCTAATAAAAAAAATGGCAAAACAATAAATAAAAATAGAATTGCAAATGCACTAAAATAAGTATGCTAAAAAGGTAAAAATAAATAAAGATGCATGAGATGTTAAACATTAAATAAACATGTTGCATAAAGTAAAAAAATGCATGAGATGCTGAATTATAAAGCAATAAAATGAATAAAGTGAAAAAATGCATGATAATTAACCTAAAGAAAACTACAAAATTGAGAAAATAAAATAAAGTAAAAAAAAATGAAGAGAATGCAAAAGAACAATAAGATGAAATGCATGAGGAATAAATGAAGGATGAGAAATGCAATAAATAAAAAGAAAATGCAAGAAAAAGAAATAAAACAAATAAATAAAAATAAAGGAAAAGAGGGGTGCAATGTTTGTGTTATGGGTGGAGGTGGTTCGGATTGAGTGAGGTTTATTTGTAGGGATGCGGTTTTGGGTGTTTGATGGTGGTTCGGCCGTGTGGGTGGCATTGTGTGTGTGTGTGTGTGGTGATAGGTGGTTGTTTGTGTGGTGGTGGTATGTGGTTGTTCGTGTGGTGGCCGGGTTTGAGAGTTGGTGTGAGGGTTCTTGGTGGGTTGTTGGCGATGATTCTGGACTGATGACTGAATTTGGGTTGTGTAATTCGGTTCCTGATTGAATGCTTTTTGATCCCCTTTTTCGGTTACTGATGCTGCCTTTATATACACATTGGGGTGGACTTTTGACAATAAGGAGACAAGGATTAAATCCCCATCAAATGAGATTAAAACCATTAAATCACATATGTCAAAGCCTTTAAATCGCATATGTCAAAGCCATTAAATCAAACATTTGACCTTGACCTTTGATTAGCAATAAAGACAAAAAAAAATAACCATTAAGAATAAAAATAAAAACAAAATAGAATAAATGAAAAATAAAATAAAAATAGAAAAAATCCGAAAATTAAATGATTAAAAAAGATAAAAGATAAAAAAAACTAAAGTAAAATAAAATAATAATAAAACTGAAAAAAGGTCGCCTTCGGAACCCTAAACGAGGTATTTTCAAATACCTCTCTGCCGAAATTTCGTCTGAAACGACGAAAAATTCCGAACCAAAAAGACGAGTAAAAAAAGAATTTTAGGTCAAAAATTGGGGTATGACAGCTATGTATATTGACTCAATGTGTTTTGTATAGAATTCATTGTATGAATGTAATTTTTTTTAAATACGATTTTTATTTTTTTCCCTAAAATACGATTTAGAGACCGAATTAGTGACCATTTTCTTTTTCGTTGTTTGTTATAACCAGTCACTAAATCGGTGTCAAATATCGGTGGCTAAATCAGTTTCTAAACGGTCGGTCGCTAAACCAGTTGCAGCATATCAGCGACTAGTGTTTTATCAACAAAATTATGCTAGTCACTAAATCAGTCGCTAACAGCTTTAGCGACCGATTTTCTTTAATTAGTGACTGATTTTTCGGTCTCTAAAAGCTGTTTTTCTAGTAGTGACGTGCTCTTCCTACAAACAAAAATGTTCATTCCCATAGAAATTGACCAAAATACCCCTGCGTGACTTAAGTCACGCTCGCTATAAACGAACGTGACTTAAGTCACGCTGCGATGCATTACTGTTTTGGGACAAAACCCAACAGTTTCAACTTCAAACACACACTTCTTTCCCTCTTCACCTCTAAAAAACCCAAAAGTGTGAAAATTTGGAGCATAATCTTGAGTTAAAATCAATGCAAATCGTCAGGAAGCAAGTTTCTACGTTCATCAAACGTCAAAGATCATGTAATGTATCATCTAACCTCTCTTGATTTTGTTGGTCTTTGAGCTAGGTTTGTCGGTCTGGAACATTGCCTGGGCATGGCTTAACTCACGATGGAGCACCACGTGAGTTAACTCACGCAGATGTTAGCGCAGCGTGACTTAAGTCACGTTGGTGCCCAGTATTTGAATTTTGCGCCAAATTTATTTTTTCTTTCTTAGCTTGTTGCTCATGTTATTTATATTTTTTTCCTTGTTATTTTTCTATTCAATAGACATAGTGATGGTTGAAAATGTGGTGGATGATGGCGTTGAGCCGAAACCGGTCATAATTGAAGCTTCCGGCGAAGCTTCCGTTGATGTCAAACCAACCGTTGATATGAAGGTTAAAGTCAAAATTCCATTTCAAGCTCACATTGAAGATGGCGAAGATGAAGAAGTAAACACCGTCTCATTTTTTTAACAGATAAAAGATGGCGTGAGCGAGATGATTTGCTTGGTTGGGTTCGTCGACAAGCGGCAAGAGCTGCATTTACTATATCTATAGATAAATCTAGTCTAAAGAATCCAGTGGTGACATTGCAATGTGAAAGGAGTGGTGTATACAAACCACCGAAAACGAAGAAGAAATTGAAGCTTGAAGGCACGAGCTCAAGGAAATGTGATTGTTCGTTTAGGTTGCGTGGTTACTTTGAGAAGAATACAAATTATTGGTGGTTGGCCATGCTTTGTTGAATTCACAACCATGAGTTGGAGCCAAAGTTAGGCGGTCACCTTCTTGCGGGAAGACTAAAAGAGGAGGAGAAGAAGAGAGTTATCGTCATGACAAAGAGTTTGGCGTTGCCTAGGAATATTTTAACGGATTTAAAGGCAAAAAACCACAAAGTGTGACGGTTATAAAACAAGGGTACAATGTGCGTACTAGATGGCGAAAGGGGATAAGAGGTGACAAGACGGAGATGCAATTCTTGATTTTGAAGTTGAAGGAGCACAAATATGTCTATTTCACAAGAGCAAATAATGAGGAAACCACTCTTGAAGACATATTTTTTGCTCATCCGGAGTCAATTAATATGCGTAACACTTTTTCGACCGTTTTGGTCATGGATTCCACTTACAAAACCAACTTGTATAGAATGCCATTATTTGAGATTGTTGGTGTCACCTCTACCAACATGATATATTTTGTTGGTTTTGCCTTTCTTGCCTCCGAAAAAGAGGATAACTTTACTTTGACACTTGAGATGTTGGTTGGTCTTTTGTCCTCAAAACTCAACATGCCTAAAGTGGTTGTCACGGACCGGGACAATGTTTTGATGAATGTCGTTGCCAAAGTTCTCCCTGAAACCACCGCTTTACTTTGTTATTTTCATATTGGGAAGAATGTAAGGGCTAAGTGCATCATGGATTGTAGAGTCAAAGCAAAGCCGAAGGATGTCAAAGTTGATGGCAAAGAAGTGAAGAAAGTGAAGGAGGCGAAGACAAGTGAAGTTGTTGACAAAATCATGGATGCTTGGAAAGATTTGGTTGAATCTCCTATGGAGGATGCATATACAAGTGCGGTAATGTGATTCAAAGATGTATGCAAACCATTTCCAAAGTTCCTTGGCTATGTTCAAACCATAATATTGAACATCGTTAAAGAAAAAATTGTGAGGGCATGGACAGATAAAGTCTTGCATCTAGGTTGCAGAACCACCAACATTGTTGAATCGACTCTTGGAAAATTGAAAAAATATTTGAGGAGTAGTGTGAGAGATTTAGCATCATGTTGGGATGAAATAGACAAAATGTTGGCTATCCAATTGTCTGAGATACACGCAAGTTTTGGGAGGAGCCGTACCATCTTAGAACATAGATACAGAGGAGACTTTTTATACTCTGAGTTGGAGAGTTATGTATCTAGACCCGCATTGTGTTTTATCATTGAGGAAGTAAAGCGGTACAAGAAATTTCGCTTTGCTAAGAAAGATTGCGGTTGTGTTCAAAAGACATTGTACGGGTTGCCTTGTGCATGTATTCTTGCCATGAAGAGAAAAGAAAAATTGCCTATTCGATTGGATGACATAGAGCCTCATTTGCAAAGGTTAAGTGTATGCAGAGAAGAGGTTGATGATGATTTTTCTATGATGGAGGAGTGAAATGGCATTCAAGAACGCCTCAAAAAAGCCCCTTACAAGATGAAACTCCACATCAAAGAGGCGATGCGTCAATTTGCATTTTCGGAAGACACAATGCTGTCTCCACCTCTAAGAAAGGTGGTAATCAAGGGAGCACCTAAAATGGCGAGGTCTACACCGAAAAACTCATCCCCGGATCCGTATATTCCGGATTTACCATACATAACACAATTCCCAAAGACCATGAGACCTTACATCGAAAGTATTGTGAATGTTAACGGGGATGGTAATTGTGGATTCGGGTCATATCTAGACACATGTGCATGGATGAGGAAAATCACATATTGGTTTGTAGTGCACTTATTCAAGAGTTGAAAAACAATATGAGTAACTATTTGCCGATATTTGGTTTGGAGAAGCATTTTCAATATATCTTGAATGATTTACACCCTCCAACAAATAGTGGTGGAATTACATACGAAAATAAGTGATTGACATTACCGGATAAGGGTCACTTTGTTGCAACTTGCTACAATAGAGTTGTTGTTCAATTGGTTTCCGCCGAAAGAGGTATATGTGAGACATATTTCCCAATCCGAGGTGCTCCACCACTTAACCCACATTCCCACATCTTGTGTCTTGGCTTAATTCCCGGCCACCTTCTTCATGTTTATTGGAAGATTCACAAGATTGGTGTGGCGGAGCAATGAGAGTTTGCATTTATGGATAGACAGCCTTTGTTCAAAGACCTCATGTCTAAGGAGTCGAAGCCGCCGAAAAAACCAACAAATCAACTCAACCCGATATATTGCGACACTCCCACTCCGAAAAAACCAAAAGGAGAATTTGAAGTAATTGAAGAAGATGAAGATGATGCACTATCACTAGCTAGGTAGATAGGCTACGACACTTTTTAGTTGGTGTTCGTCCTTTTTTTGTCGATATTACACTGGCATATTTTTTTGTGGTCGATTATGTAACGCCAATTTTTGTGGCCAATATGTAACTAAGATTATATATATATATATATATATATATATATATATATATATATATATATATATATATGATAAGTGCCAAAAATGAGTTAAATTGCATAGTTGATTTAGGCACTTTTGAAGCTTGTTTTGCAAGTTATCATGGGCAAATGCCCAATATTGCTTTTACTTCTTTCCCAATTCATTTGTGCAGGAGAATGCAAGCCAGGACATGATTTGAGCAAAGAAAAATGAAAATTTGAATGCAGACTTTCGCTCAGCGACGCCTTGGCGAAGATAGGCAGAGAGTTCATCAGGAACAGTGGAAGACACTTTCGCTCAGCGATTTCTTGGCGAGAAGTTGGCGAAGGCAGGCAGGGATTTTCCAGAACAGAGGAGCTTGATTTCGCTCGGCGAAATCAAGGCGGTTTGAAGGCTAAGTGCAGACGTGGCAGAACGCAACTGGCAGAGAAAGTTGACTTCGCTCAGCGAAGTCAACTTCGCTGAGCGAAACTGTCATTATCAGTTTTAGTATTTAAGCTTTGTTTTCAGTCTTTTTTGATATATAGATTTTACTAGATAGCTTATATTTTCGCCCAGTAATCATTAGGACTTAGTTTTTGGGGCTAGAAGCTTTGATCTTCAAGGAGCAAAAGTGATTGGGTAGTGGAAATCAACCAAAGGCTTTGGGAAATCAAGACTTGGGTTTGTATTTTCATCTTTTCTCTTCTCTTTTGTAAAGTTGACATGAGAATGATCAACTAACTTTCCCTTTGTTGGGATTGGAGGTAATCTTGCTAGCTTAGATGTAATAATTGATTATGCAATATATATGGTTTTAGCTATTTATGTGAATTTGAGTTTTTCTTGCCATTCATTGTCATGTTTTGATTTAAAATGTTATTGACGAATACTTTTAAATCTTTGGTGAGGATAATCTCTATCAAAATAAGAAAATCTAGAAATGGATTTGGGTTTTGATAATCGCATAAAGTTTCGGAACTTAAAGCTTTCGGATCGTTTGATCGATTGGGAAATCGTCGATTAAACGATACGATCGATCTCACTACGTCGTTTGGGAAATCAACGACGTTGTCGAGCGATACGTGATAATTTCTCTAAAACGCTAAAGTCCATATGCATGGTTTTTAGATTACATTCGACGCTCGTTTGAGAAACTCCAATCGCAACGCTTTTATTCCCTATAACTTTGTCATTTTATTTCCTATTTTCCCTATAACTTTGTCATTTTATTTCTGTTTTTTAGCTTTCTTTAGTTTTTATATGCAAACCACACAAAACCCTAACTCAAAATGATATCGATCGTTGAACGGTTCGAAGTAGCGCACTAATCCCTGTGGAGACGATAATTGAAAATACTTACTTTTGTTCTTCAACAAAATGGCGCCGTTGCCGGGGATTAGTGTTTAGCTATTTTGAACATCGCAATAGTTTGTGTTGTTTTGAGCTTTTGTATATATCGTGTTAGTATATATTTTTCGTTTCTTTTGTACATTATCAACTGTTTGTGAATTAACCCTCTGTGCAAAGCAAAGAAAATTTCCTTGTTAGTTACTTTGTTTCAGATTTTCAACATTGGAACAAATCATGGCTGATCATCATGATTATTTCAACTTCTATGATCCATACGAGCATGAATCCTATCAACAATTTCAACAATATCCGTCTGAAGACGAACAAATGGCAAGAACGGAAAATACTTTGAATTTGTTCATGCAACAATCCATGATCAACATGCAAAATACCAACCATAGATTGAGAGCTTTATTATGCCAATTGGAGATTTTGCAAGTTCAATTAAATTTTCTACCAAGAATCATGGATGTTCAGACCAACAATCAATCCGTTTTGGAATTCGGAGAGATTGTTGAAGATGATATTGATGAGAGTGAGGAAGAGAAGTTATTTGAAGGATGTGGTATAAGGACATTAATGGAAGAATTAGAGATACCACAAAAGGATGAACTTCCTCAAGAAAGGTCAAATACTGAAGAGGCCAGCGTTGTTGATAGTGAAGAAGTGATGGATATTGAGAAGCCGGAACAGTTTCTTGACAAGGAAGAAACTTGTGAAAACGAGGGGATTAAAGTGAGCAAGGTAGAACTTGAACGTGTACAAGATTGCTTTTGTTCCTTGCTCAGCTTATTCTGGATAGGGAGGTTATGGACTCCACATCAGCTGTTCTTCAAGTTCATGGAATTCCTCCCAAAGCAAAGGAATACTAGGGCTGATGTGCTTTCCGTCTCGTATTGGCCACCCTAACGAATCAGGCGTCGAGCTAACGACGTAAAACAAGCGCTTGTTGGGAGGCAACCCAATTTTGTAAGTTTTATATGCTTTATTACTGCTTTTAATTAACTTAGGTAAAGCTGAAATTGGCAAGTCTTTTGAAATGCTGCATTTTTGAAAATTCTGAAACCTGCAATTCTCGCTGAGCGAGATTTTACTTCGCTGAGCGAGGCTTACTGATAAGCTCTTTAACAGCAAAGTAACAGATGCATGATAATGATAGAAATTGTTTGATTTTGCAAAGCCAAGTTAATTGTTTCTTGCTTTTCTATGTGTGTACTTGAATTTAATATGAGTACTTTGCACAAAAATTTATCTCATACAATTTTATGCGATAACATGCTTATATGTGAACCACTTAGAACTAACCAAAATGTGAGGAATCCTCAAGTCTTTGTATATACGCAGGAGACCGGCATTTTAGTTTAACTCGATTGTTTTATGTTAAATCTGAAAGTTGTTTTAAATTGTATGAAAGCACTGATATGATCAAGGCATTTTTTGAAATAGAGAATAAACACTTGACCACAAAAAGCCTACCCGGTGAGAGAGCGAGTATTTGATAACCCAATTTGAGCCTAATGAATCAGAATTTCTAACTATGAACTGCCAATTCATAAGCACAATGCTTAGTGAATTTGCCCGAATATTTCAAAATCCAGTTCATAGTTAAAACACTATAGGATTCTGATATTCTTACATTCATTTGAACCCTTATCCATCGTGATTATTGACCTTTGCCAAAATGCTAAAGGAACATTCGATTAGGGTGTCATTGAATTAAGTTGGGGAGAAAGGGAGGTTGTGTTTATGTCAAGTAAAGGTGAATGGTGATAATTGATCTTGACAACAAGAAAAAGAAAAAGAAAAGAAAAAGAAAAGAAAAGAAAAAAGAAAGAAAAGCAAACCAAGAAAAAGAAAAGAGAAAAATAGAAAAAGGTTTGCAATAAAAAGAAAAAGTTGTCAAGATCAATCAAAGAAAAGAAAAACCAGTAAATCACCAAGAGTTGTATTTGAATAAGGAGGAAGTTGTGTAAATAGAATGAATGTTCCTCTTGCTTGGCCTTTTGAATTTAATATTTCCCACATAAACCAAGCCAAATTACAACCCTTAAAGACCTTGTGATCATTGCTTTCATGCTTTTAGAAATGATAATTAGATGGACACATAAATTGATCGGAATGTTAACAATTATGCCGGATGAGTGTTCATAACCCTCACAACATGAGTTCAATTTGCTTATTTACTTCTAAAGATGTGTGTTAGGTGTGGTTCATTGTTAATTATGTTATTGCCTTGCATTGTATGATTTGAATTTTGTGTTTAGGACTTATGCCACATTCATAGTATATATCTAGATTAATGAGAAACTTCATACTTGCCCGCGCAATCCACATTTGAATTATGTCATCTGAAAACTTTTCATTTCTTTGCATGTATTGAACTTTTGTCCAAAGCCTTGAATTTTCCATTTCTTTTGAGTCCTTTGTTTGAGGACAAACAAAGATTTAAGTTGGGGAGTGTGATAAGTGCCAAAAATGAGTTAAATTGCATAGTTGATTTAGGCACTTTTGAAGCTTGTTTTGCAAGTTATCATGGGCAAATGCCCAATATTGCTTTTACTTCTTTCCCAATTCATTTGTGCAGGAGAATGCAAGCCAGGACATGATTTGAGCAAAGAAAAATGAAAATTTGAATGCAGACTTTCGCTCAGCGACGCCTTGGCGAAGATAGGCAGAGAGTTCATCAGGAACAGTGGAAGACACTTTCGCTCAGCGATTTCTTGGCGAGAGGTTGGCGAAGGCAGGCAGGGATTTTCCAGAACAGAGGAGCTTGATTTCGCTCGGCGAACTTTATCATCGCTCAGCGAAATCAAGGCGGTTTGAAGGCTAAGTGCAGACGTGGCAGAACGCAACTGGCAGAGAAAGTTGACTTCGCTCAGCGAAGTCAACTTCGCTGAGCGAAACTGTCATTATCTGTTTTAGTATTTAAGCTTTGTTTTCAGTCTTTTTTGATATATAGATTTTACTAGATAGCTTATATTTTCGCCCAGTAATCATTAGGACTTAGTTTTTGGGGCTAGAAGCTTTGATCTTCAAGGAGCAAAAGTGATTGGGTAGTGGAAATCAACCAAAGGCTTTGGGAAATCAAGACTTGGGTTTGTATTTTCATCTTTTCTCTTCTCTTTTGTAAAGTTGACATGAGAATGATCAACTAACTTTCCCTTTGTTGGGATTGGAGGTAATCTTTCTAGCTTAGATGTAATAATTGATTGTGCAAACATATGGTTTTAGCTATTTATGTGATTTTGAGTTATTCTTGCTATTCATTGTCATGTTTTGATTTAAATGCCATTGACGAATACGTTTGAATCTTATGTGAGAATAATCTCTATCAAAATAAGAAAATCTAGAAATGGAAATGGGTTTTGATAATCGCACATAGTGTCGGATCTTAATGCTTTCGGATCGTTTGATCGATTGGGAAATCGTCGATTAAACGATACGATCGATCTCACTACGTCGTTTGGGAAATCAACGACGTTGTCGAGCGATACGTGATAATTTCTCTAAAACGCTAAAGTCCATATGCATGGTTTTTAGATTACATTCGACGCTCGTTTGAGAAACTCCAATCGCAACGCTTTTATTCCCTATAACTTTGTCATTTTATTTCTGTTTTTTAGCTTTCTTTAGTTTTTATATGCAAACCACACGAAACCCTAACTCAAAACGATATCGATTGTTGAACGGTTCGAAGTAGCGCACTAATCCCTGTGGAGACGATAATTGAAAATACTTACTTTTGTTCTTCAACAATATATATATATTTTTTTTTTTGTGATGGACAAAACATCAACAATTTTATTCGTTATTATTATTGCTCACATTTTATAAAATTATATGTCTAATTATTCAACTATTTATTTTATCTTTCATTTGGTTTTATTCTTGTACTTGTTACTCTGTAATAGCTTGTGAAGTGAAACATGTCTCAAGATGCATAAGTCCAAGTTGAAGCTCATGTCTGATACTCCCACGTGAAGAAGACGATTAAGGTCTTTTTAACCCCCACCGACAAGTTGGATGATTTGAAGGCACAACTTGACAGATACTTTGTCCATCTAGGTGAAAATCAAAGAACATCAATTGTATTTATACAGGTGTCATGTGTGAACTTGGGGAGGATAATGAGGAAGACGGTTTATTGTCCAGATATTATCCGTGATGATAGCGACGTTGATTACATGTTTAGGTTAATGGTTGAGAATAACATTTTACATCCTTGTGTCCGATCCATTGAAGTGTAATATTTATTAACGTGTAATAGTGTAATGTGTTCTAATTTGTGTATGTAATGTTGCATTTTAATGAATTTGTGTTGAATTTGTGGATTGTGTATTTAACGACGAATTTGTGTAATTTGGATCGTTCATGTGTGATTATGTGTGATTAACGACGAATTTGTATAGTTTGAATCGATTATGTGTGATTAAGTGATTATGTGTGATTAACGACGAATTTGTGTACTTGAATCGATTATGTCTGACATCAACTATGTAACACCCAAATTCCCAACATCGATTTAATAAATAATGCGATCAAATTTAAACAAAAAAGATGCTACACCTACTCATCAATCATTCATCCAAATAATAAATAACACGTCATATTTCAGAGTGCGGAAAATACTTCAAAAAAAATTTCATAAAATAAACAAGTCTGATTCTCAACCGTCATTGTGGAAAATATCATAAGGATTTCTAATACTTAAACTTCATAAAATTAAATATTCAACGTCTGAACCCAACCCTAGTGTTACAGATCAGAGCACGTGATTATTCGACTACGTAAGTAATTAGATAATAGTTACGGAAGTATATCTCCGTCGCCACCTTCTAAACGTCCTGCAATCTAGAGCTCCTCGTCCTGAGTGTCTGTACCCAAGAGTACAGACACCATAATACACAACAACAACAAAGAGGTGAGAATATTCATCATAACATATAATGGGATACATGAATAATGCATAAATGGGCATAACATCATTGGTCATCACCTACAACATATTCATAATTCTTCATCAGGTTATATAACATCTTCACACATCGTCATTATCATAACTCATCAGTTTCAACACATTAAAGAAATGCACATAACCCTCACAATACGTCAACATTAACACATATCACATATACCACATATACATCATATACACCTAACGTTATCCATTTGCAAATGCACTTCGTTCCTAGACCTATATGCATCCCGGTACTG
The DNA here is from genome assembly GCA_018208015.1 of Medicago ruthenica. Classification (NCBI taxonomy): domain Eukaryota; kingdom Viridiplantae; phylum Streptophyta; class Magnoliopsida; order Fabales; family Fabaceae; genus Medicago; species Medicago ruthenica. Next base: position 93,039,751 of record CM031377.1, on the reverse strand, counting down.
GTCCCTAATCAACATTTGTATGTCAGAGTTGTGTTACTGAACATATACAACATAATCAACATTTGTATGTCAGAGTTGTGTTATTGAACATACATACATCATTCGTCATTCGTCATTCAACATGGTCTTAAATATGATATGATGCATGGGGTAAGACTCTCTAAATACTACATATAACACATCATCAACAACTCACAATTACAACAGAATTCATTTATCAGACTCATCAGTTATGGACAAGGTATGTTTTGTCGCTACTTTTATTCATAGGCAACATTTACGTCATTATTATTCAACATTATACAACATTCTTTTTACTTCATCATTCAACATTTTACAACATCGTCATTACATCATCTCACGACATCATCATTTATAAGTTCAATCATCCTCGTCGTCTTTACCTCATTCTAACTTTGGTCTTTATTCCTCTAGCGATTTATTATCTTGTCTCATCACTAATTTTTACCCCTGACATCATTCATTAATTAACACACAACTTTCTATTCCTGTTCTATTTGGTCTTATCAATTCTCTCAACATCGTTTGTCATCTTAAATCAACCACACTCTATTCATTTTAACTTAAGGTCATTACTTCACCATTATTATCTTTTCTAACATTATCCCTTACTTTAACTTGGGCCTTTCTATTTTCAATTACATTCGGCTTATCTCTCCACCTAGCATCTTCATTACCTTGAACCACTTCACCATTCTAATTGCTCATTTTGGCTTGCACTTTTCTATCTACTATCTTGAGTTTTTTACTATTCTAAGAATCTACCTACATCATCCTCCACTATTCTAAACCATCACTCAGTATCTCTTCTTATAATCGTCGTTCACCATATTAACCAAATCATGTTTTAAACTCATTGTGTAACCTCACCATCTACACTATTAATGTCTCATCTTATTAATCTTAATTAACTTGATATCTTCTCTCACTATTATTACCATCTCCAACGTTACCCATTGCTTTAACTTCTACTTACGACGTAATCCGCTTCATCGTTTACTCGTCGTCTTAAACAAGGTATGTCATCGTCATTACTTGTCATTCACAAGCATCATTCATCATCGTCATTCAACAATTACCATCTCGTCATAAATTATCATCATACGACAATAACTTCTCATGATTAATTAACATCTTATATGAGCATATATACATTTTTCATTCTTTCGATAATTAATACTACATTTTTTAATCTACTCTCCTCATTCGTTCTCTCCGTTACTACATCTTTCATCCTAATAGCATACCTCATTCTCCATTCTAATTAAAAATGTTTACCTCGCTATTAACATTCCTCATAGCGTCTTCCATATATACAACTAGGTTTTATTAAGTTTTAAGACCTTATATTCATATATTGAAACTTCATCAATGTCGTTCATTATCCTGGACCTCTATCACTATATTCTTGGTTTACTCTAGTTTACACTCTTCAAATTAGTTTTAGCATTAAACTTATCCTTTACTCTAAGGTATTATTGCTATCTTCGTCGGTTATTCATGAACTACCCTTCTATATCTCTCTTTACCACACTTATACATTTTCCACCGGTTCATGTGTTAGACACGCTATTATTATTAGGTAATCACGTCTAATTATGCTTAAACATTCTTCCTCATTTAGGTATATTAGTTTAGGACCATTACTCATACTTTTCGATCTAACGACTTCCTTAAGCTCATTATTGTTTCAATGGTGTTTTAGAGTTCTCTGAAAGGAATGTGCTGAATTTTTATGACGAGCGCAACATGACCCAGGTACAGTATTTTAATCATAACTCAAGTTGTAGATGTCTAAAGAAAAATGAAAGTTGACATCCCTGGCTACAACTCTCATAAAGACACCTAAACTCAATTCGGAACAGAATGGGGTATAAAAGTTTGTTTTCCAAAGCCTGGAAAGAGTACACAACTGTGTTGACACATGTGTAGTATTTTGATCATAACTCAAGTTGTAGATGTCTAAATGAAGTCACTCCAAAGCCAACTGAAAGATGACATTCATATATACAACTTTCATGAAGACACCTAAGCTCAATTCAAAACAGAAAATGGTCAAAAAGTTGGTTGATGACACTAGGTCATATATCATTTTATTAGTAGTTTTTGTTCAATTTAGTGGAGTTCAGGTGATTTTTCATGAGTCAGAAGCTACAAAAAGGACAAAAATTGAGTTCACAAGGAAGTACAAAATCGTGCCATGATTTATGAAAATCGGAGCACGATCGCAAGCCAATTTGAGGAGTTTTGTTACGTAAAAAATCGGGCCACGATTTTAAGGAGCTTTTGAATTAATGTTGAATTTAATGCAAAATCGGACCACGATTTCAGCAAATCGGGCCACGATTTTGAGGAGCTTTTGAATTAATGATGAATTGAATACAAAATCGGGCCACAATTTCTTGACATCGGGGCACGATTTTTACGTCCAGAATCCGGTCTATAAAAGTCAAACACGTTTCGGAAACAAGGGTTCTGATTTTTTGGGGAGATTGAAGACACATTTGGAGCTGAGGATTGCCGATTTCGTGGTGGCTGCCATCCAACTCATAGTCAGTCCAAAATTCTTGTAATGTTGTTTTCTTTTAATCTAGTTGTTTGTGCATTAGCCATGAGTAGCTAAGTTTCAATTGATTAGGTCTGAGATGATTCTGTTCTAGCTTTTTGACCATGTAATCTGTAAACTCTACATCAGTTATAATTGCTATTCTAGTTTATTCAGTATAAATTGTGCATAATGCTTTTATGATTCTGACCCAATATAATTGAAATTAGAGATTATATGACTGCTGACACCAGCTGATAACTTTGACCTATTTATGCTGTTCAACTTAACAGACAATCTAGGGATAGAAAGTTGTTAATTTGTGATTATGAAATTAACGGACTTTAAAACCTTTGATGATTATAGGTTCACCTAAGGGATTAGGGAATTATAATTAGAAAAGAGGGCTCTGAGTCAAGGGATTGACCTGAGCTATTTTGTTAATTATCGTAAACTAGAGGAACAATTAAACGGTGTAGGGTCAGATTGTCAATTCGTGATGAACAAATGATTCGAAAGACCTGATCATATTTCCTATAAATTCATTACCAATTTTATAATTAATTTGTTATTTATTTTATCTTGCAAACCAAACCAATTGCCTCAGTGCAACCCCCCATTTTACAAACATCCTTAATAATAACGACACTACCGAGTTGAAGTTGAAACAGTCCCTGTGGATACAAATCTTATAAATTTTATTACTTCGATATAAATTAGTACACTTGCTAAATTTTTATCATTGGTCCAAAATCGTGTCATGATTCTGCAAATCGTGGCACGATTTTATGCCCAGAAAAATGGTTTGCTTCTGCCTACAAAATCGTGACACGATGCCAAAATCATGACACGATTTTTACAGCATCAGAACACAGATTTTGCGATTTTCCACCATGGGAGCTTCCCCGACTCCGATTTTGACCCCCAAACTCATCCAATTCGTCCCTAAACATCACCCTAAGGTTACCATATCATTCAAAACACTAATTTTCCATTAACCTACCGATTCACACACTCTCTTCAGGGTCAATCCTCAATTCGAAAACCCTAAACTAGTTTCCCTTAATTTTAAATCTTTCAACCTCGTCTTTATCTTCGTTCATCATCTTTTTCTCATCAGAATTTACAACATAACAACAACATCATCTTAAGAATTAAACAACCCTCGTTATAAAATAAGATACCCTAAAGTGAAAGGATTCTCCCCCTTACCTCAAATTCTTCGAAAACGCGACGCTTGGCTCTCTTCTCCTTAGCTAGGGTTTCCTCCTCTCCTCTCTTCTTTTCTCCGTTCAGCAAAAGTTCTCTGTAACCCTAATTCTCCTATGTTCTCTTCTTTATATAGTCACCACTTGGGCTTTGCCTTCCTCACATAATCTTACACATATTTGCTATCCGCACCGCTAGTTTGGTTATTTATTCCTTCTGCAACTATACAACCTTGTTGTTTACACCACCTTCCGTCCACACCAATAAACGCTACACACTTACTACCTGCACCCCTTCCTCATCCTTGTTAAAACATTGTATTCTTCCTAACCCGATTCCCCCCATCGTTTAATCAACCGGTTAACTCCCCTACTTCCTCATTATTCATAACATCTATAACCCGACTAATTTAATTTAGAAATATCTAGCAATTAATACATTATAATAACAGTAATACTACATTATCCAATAATAATACTAGTATTATCTTATAATAATATTAACAAATTAATATTTAAAAATCGGGGCGTTACACAACGCGCCCCGCCGCGCACTATGTAGCGTGCCTTCAAAATACTTCTCCATACATAGTTAGGATTGTGACCTAAATTTGCCGTCAAGTAACTGCGAGAAGGAAAATACTGAGCCTTGTAAATATGAGAGACAAAAAAATCAGGTTCTGTCATAAATTTCCAACCTTGTTTCCCTAACATAGCCAAATTAAAAGCAGTTAAATCTTTGAATCACATGCCTCCATGGTTTTTATGCATCGATAACTTCTCTTAAGACATCCAATGGATACCCCGAGTTTTAGGGCCCCCGTAACCCCACCATAATGAGTTCATAATCTTCTCAATAGTAGAAATGATAGAAGTAGGTAATATGAAGATACTCATAACATATGATAGGATAACCTGTAACACTGATTTGATCACGACCTCACGACTTGCTTTAGACAAACATTTACTGATTTGATCATGACCTCACGACTTGCTTTAGACAAACATTTACTGCTCCTTGAATTTATTTCCTGCCAGACACGATCCTTGATATACGAAAATACCGCCGTACGGTCCCTCCCGAATATCGAAGGAAGACCTAAGTTCTTCCCGCTACCAAGAACAACCTAAACTCCCATAATATTTGTGATAGAGTTTTTTAAAGCACCAAGGACATTTCTACTATAATATATCTCAAACTTAGGCAAACTAATGGCTTGACCAAATGTTGTTTTATACATTGTGAGAATATTCTGCATCACCTGAGCCTGACGCTCTTCTACTTTAAAGAAAAGGAAACACTGGTAGCGCACCTCCATAAATGAAACACTGGTGGCACACCTCCATAAATGGTCGTACCCCTAAGGTCTTCTATGGCTTCGACACTTCTGATAAGAGTGGAGAGACCCTATATGCAAATGATAAAAATATAAGGAGAGAGATGGTCTCCTTGTCTCGAGCCACAACCTGGAATAACAGACCTCACCGCTTCATTATTAACAAAACCAAAATAATCAACCGCCTCGACACACATACACATTCAAAGAATCCACTGATTATTAAAACCCATCTTAATCGTGACTTCTTTAAGTAATCCCAATCCATTCGATTATAGACCTTGCTAATATCTAGTTTAAGCTCAACACAACCGTTGGTTGCCTTCATCTTCATTTTCATGTAGTGAACAACCTCAATAGCTACCACGACATTGACAAATGAAATAAAATACATGATTTATCATATTTCACTAATTGACATGATAACACATCATTGAATATCCTTACAAAAAAAACACCATCTATATCAATTAAGATGTTAAATTAAATATGTTTTTAATCCTTATAGATATTTTAACTTTTTATTTTAACCCATCATCCCTTTTGATCCATGCTTTTAAATCTACTAACAATATATAAAAATCAAAGTCCATCAAAGTTTCATAATCGTCCTTTTTAAAACTCATAATCTTAATTTTATGTGCATAATGGTCATTTTGCAAAATTTAATTTATTTGTTTTTTTAAAAATAAATTACGGATAATGATCATCACAAGTTTAACCAATTTCCACAAATTACTATAGAACTAATTTATTTGTTTTTTAAAAAATTAATTACGAATAATGATCATATCTACTAACATCTAATGACAATATATAATAGTAGTGTAAAAATTGAAGTCCAACAAATTTTCATAATCGTCCTTATTAAAACTCATGATCTCCTTAATTTTATATGCATAATGATCATTTTGCAAAATTTAATTTATTTGTTTTTTTTAAAATTAATTACGGATAATGGTCATATCTACTAACAATATATAAAAATTGAAGTCAATCAAAATTTCATAATCGTCCTTATTAAAACTCATAATCTCCTTAATTTTATAATCGTCTAGCAAATATTGAGTGGTGTTTCAGTTATAAAATAAAAATTTATTTAATAGAAACACTACATTGATGTTTATATATTGAAAATAATCATGAGTTTCCAATAATTTATCGTAACGACTTTCTCATATATGTATATAAAATTTGTTTCTGCAGTTATAAATATTTAAAATCTGCAACGGGAACGGTGCAAACTTTGAATAGTGTTTTGTTTATAAAATAAAAATTTAATTAATAGAAACACTACATTAATGTTGATATTTTGAAAATAGTCATGAATTTTCAAAATTTTATCATATCGACTATCACATATTGATACATAAAAATTTTCTTCTGCATATATAAATATATAAAATCATCAATGAGTACAGTTTAAATATTTAACGGTGTTTTAAATATAAAATAAAAATTAATTTAATGGACACACTACATTAATATTGATATTTTGAAAATAGTCACGAGTTTCCAAAATTTTATCATATCGAATTTCTCATATATGTATATAAAAATTTGTTTATGCAGATATAAGTACATAAAATCTGTAACGGGTGCGGTGCAAACATCGAACACTCTTTTGCATATAAAATAAAAAGTTATTTAATAGAAATATTACACCAATACACATTATTTTTTATATAATTATTTCAATGTTACGTGACGAGTCTTTTTACGGGTATGATTCAAAAGTTTGAATCTTTTTTTCGCAATCATTAATTAATAAAATATTATAAGAATCTCGAGAGACCGAAATTAAAAGATTTTGTTTAGAGAAATTAAAACAAAAATTCAAGGCTTAATTGGTCCATTGGTCCCCTAATTAATTTCCAGTTTTTATTTTGGTCTCATTACTAGTAAAATCAACATTTTAATCCCTCTTCTTTCTCTCCGTTATTCAAAAAAGTCCTTGACTGTTAACTTTAACCCAAAATGTCTATGGTGGACCAACCTTAAAAGTGGTCCGCCATAGATCCTATTAATTTTTTTAATTTTAACCGTTTGATCTTTTGTTTTAAAAGGAAGCTGTTGGATAATGCAGGTTTATTATATCTTAGTGTGCATCACCAACATCTAATTATTTCACCTTTCTTCATCAACTTCCCTCTTTCTCTTCTTCATCTTCATCTCCATCTTCATACATTGTTCAACACCAAAACCCAGAGAAAGAAAAAAAAAAAGTAAAAAAAACTCCAACATTTAAATTATAATTACAAGTGGTATCCTACATGTCCCAAAATCATCATCATCATCATCATCATCTTTATTCTTAATCCTTCATTACTCATAATCAAGACCCATTTTTCCTTAAAACTACCATTTTTCCTCGAGACCCATCTTTATTCTTAACCTTCTTTCCTTTTCTCATTTCACTTCTCTGCCCTTCTTTCCCTAGTCCTACTGAATCAATATATCACTGTCAAGTTTATGGAAATACTGAAAATTAGGATCCTAAAACACCATTCCAAATTATTAAGTATTAAGGAAATTAAGAAACTAGGCACGAGAATGAAGATTACAGCAGACAAAATCAAGAATTACAAAAAATATAACTTGGAAATTATAAAGGTAGTCCCTAATTGACATCACAATTCAATCAATTAGATCTCTGAAATCCAAGTAACTCATCTTCAATCGAATCTGAATCTAACGAATCTGAATCATTCATCGTGTTGTTCCTTCCTTTGTGAATTCGACCTTGAAGCTTCTCCTGACGTTGAACAGTGCCGGAACTCACTTCGAATTTCGCCGGAGCTATTTTTGTGTTCGTCGGAGCTTCTTCTGTTGTTGAAAAGTGTCGAAACCACTTCCAATAGATTGGTACTTTTTGTGTTGTGTTGTTTCTTTGGATTTGTGTTGTGTTGAGAGAAGAAAAGTGAAGGAATTATGGAAAAAGATTGTTACTTTTTGTGTTGTGTTTAATGTTTCTGGATTTACTGTTATTGATGATGTTTTTTGTTGTTGTTGTTGATGGTGTATAATTGATTATGAGTTTTTTTTTTTATTTTTTCTGGATTTTTTTTTATGAATGTTGGCGAAGATGATATAAAGATAACGAAGAAGTTGATGGAAGAAGATGAAGAAAAGGAAAAAAAAAGTTAGGTGTTGGTAGTACATCGTAAGATAAAATAGACTTGCGTAATCCAATGATCTATTTTTTTAAAAATCAAACGGTTTAAATTAAAATAATTAATAGGATTTATGATGGACCACTCTTAAGGTTGGCCCACCATAAACATTTAGGGTTAAAGTTAACAGTCAAAAATTTCTTTGAATAACGGAGAGAAAGAAGAGGGACTAAAATGTTGATTTTACGAGTTATGAGACCAAAATAAAAACTGAAAATTAATTAGCCAAAATTCAAATATTTATAGGATGAACAACATATATTTAAGCGTAGACGAAAGTGATAAATAAAAGCCAATCATATTACAACCCTTTCGTTGATATCATATCGATTCAATCTATCATCGGAATCAAAGAAGATCTGAGAGATGTCAACATCATCAAGCAACAATCATCAATTCCGATACACACAAACCCCATCCAAAGTTCTTCACCTTCGCAACCTTCCATGGGAATGTTCTGAAGAGGAACTCGTTGAGCTTTGCAGTCCTTTCGGTAGAATCGTTAATACCAAATGCAATGTTGGCGCTAATCGCAATCAAGCCTTTGTTGAATTCGTAATTCCTTTCACTTTTATTTATTAAGGTTTTTTTGTTGATATTATCTTAGATTAGTAGACCAGCTTATTTGCAACTTATAGCACAAGCGCGCTTATGTATAAATTATTAGGGTTTCTTAATCATTTATTTTTTTTATCTGATCCTAAACTATTATTCTCTCACCAATTTACTCCCTAAATTATGTAAATTTAATATGTAGTCCTAAAGTATCTACAATCCGTCAATTTAGTCTCTGCTTTTAAGATGTTAGAGATTAAATTGATGGATTTTCTTATACTTTAAGGATTAAATTGAAGGGAGAGTGATGGTTTATTCAATAATTTGATAAAGTGGAAGGGATTGAATGTGTAGGTGTTGTATCGATATCCGACAGAGGCACGTGTCTCAGACATGGGACATGCCGTCAATATGAATTGTCGGTGTTATATAGTTTGCATCAATCTCCTTTAGGCTATTGGAATGTTGGTTGTTATTCATATTATTTGGTTCTAATCTTTGACTTATAGCTTCTAAGTTAGGATATTGAATTTGTTTTCATATCAATTTTCTCCTATTTACTAGTTTTGCTCTTAAGGAAAGAAGCTTCAGTTTATTTTGTATTTGTGCTTTTGTATTAATGTATTCAAATCCTAGCTATGTTATTGTGATGATAAAATTTTATCTCTCAAATTGATTCTAAAACAGAAATTATTCATCCTGTACTCATAAAATTGAAAACAAAAAAAGGCCTGTAATCTTAATGAATGTCTCACTTAACAATTAGATACATGTATATAATGAATATCAAAACATAATTCTTGGGGGAGGGGAGGGTACGGTGAAGTCACCATGATTTTGTGATGAATATGAATCTTCTTAATAATAGCACCCCATATAAGTTGAATTCTGTTTCTGCACTCTCTCATTGTCATCACATAGTTTTAGCATAGGGATTGCAGCCGTTCATGTCATCAGTGGCGGCCTTAAAACTGCTATTAGGGTTTCAGGTTCAGACTTGGTTAGGTAGTGCACTGAATTTTGACTTTTTAGCCTCTAAATCTTAGAACCCATAGCACGTCCAGCCAGCCCGAAACCCTAAGTCCTATCGACACTTGCTAGAGCTTACTTCATGTTCTACTCTGTATGTTCATCTTGTTTTGAGACAGCTTTGTGAAAGAGCCTACTCATGTTTAGATTGACGATTTTATATGTTAGGAATATTGAACCCTCCATATAATGTAAAATCTTTAAATCATAAACATTTGTCTTTGCTGCCGTTCGCAAGTTTAGCTTATTTCCCTTGATTAGCTAGCAGTATAAGTTAAAAACTGCCAAGTGTCTAAGAATGTATTTTTCTTATATTTGATGATACGAGATCTTGTTTTTTCTGATTTTCCAAGTCAGACATCTGAACTCTCTAGTATACATGCTTTACCAGGTGGATCAAAATCAAGCAATTTCAATGGTTTCATATTACGCTTCATCTTCAGAGCCCGCTCAGGTTCGTGGTAAAACTGTTTACATACAGTATTCCAATAGACACGAAATTGTCAACAACAAAAGCCCTGGAGATATTCCTGGAAATGTCTTGCTGGTAACAATTGAAGGTGTTGAAGCTGGGGATGTGAGCATTGATGTTATCCACTTGGTAAGTGCCACATAGTTGATTTGGTTTTCTTGTGTTTGTGATTTTTTAAGCTCCTAGGGTTTGTTTAGGTAGAAACACTTTGTACTGCTTTAATGTTTTTGATATGCTTATTTTTAAGATCTACATGTTTGAACCATTAGGACTTATATGCGAAGTGAATATTTAAAAACATGGCAGAAAATGTCATGATCCCAATAATACAGAGGTAGATCTTAAATGGAGAGTTTGACAGTGAAATTAGGGTATGATTATACACATAAGTGGCTCCCACAAATATCTCCTCTTTTGGATTATCTAAGCATTTTTTTTTAGTTATGAAAGTTTTGAACGTATCAGTATTGCGGACCGAGATAGATAATTCAAAAGCACAGTTTGTTTCAAAGTGTGCTTTAAAATGTTTTGGGCTCTTTGTTCAAATAGGATTGGTTTGGGTGCTATTGTGTTCTTCTCTTTTGAATTCGTGACCCTTGGAGAGGTAACTTTGGTCTCTCTTTGTATCATTTGTTTTCCTTGTTTTTTGGTTTCTTGCCTTAGCTTGTGTTGTTAGCTTGGCAAGCTTTTTCTGGTGTATCCTTTCTACTGTGATGACGGGCTTTTTAGTTACAGGGAGGTTTCTTAGGTTGGATTTTTTCTCTTTGATTTTGGTTTGCCTGGAGTTGTTTATGTGGGATCTGAGTTGGAGTGTGCTACTTGGCTTTGTCCACCTTTTATTTCTTTGAGGTTTATTTCGGACTCGTCTTGTGTTCGGAGTAGACATTTTAATAAGACTATTGATTTGCCGTTCAAAAAAAAAATCACAGGCAGCAATATAATCACAAAATTAATTGCTGTTTCAAACTATTTTTGTTTTAATAGCACGTTCCATTGGAGTGAGGCCAAAATAACAAATTAAACTTTTTAAACTTTGTATTAGGTTGCAAGGATAGGGGTATGAGTACTGGAATGGGGTGCAACAATTTGTAAAAATTAAGACATGGGACAGAGTGTCATATCATTAGAAGTATATTGTAATGGAAAATACATTTTTTATAATGTTCTAACTCCAAGCTTTCAACAAAATCCCATGAAATCAGATAACAATATTAAAGTAGCAATTTGAAGGAAATGAACTTGAAATTTGTTACATTTAGTAGCAAAGAAAATAATTCAGTATATTTGTTAAACAAGGATGCAAAAACGGTACAAAACTGCCAGCAACAGTAGTGGAGGGATGGGTTTCGTGCAAGCTGGTGAACCCACTATTCCCCACAGGACATCTAGACTCAAGTGTGTTAAACATGAGAGTTGGGTTGGGACATCAATGGTTATGAAATCTGGTTCCCTTTGTGTGGGGAGTATTGGTTGCTCCCAAATCCCACCCAATCAGTGGTTACTTAGTTGGAAGTTATCTCGTATATAAGAAGGCAGTAGAGGGAAGTTCTCTTGCCATTTACAGAGACTTGGGGACTGGGGCCTTTGAAACCCTTGAAGTTGAGCAGTGCTGTTTCTATCATTCTGCTTAATATTAAGAGGAGCTATAAGGAAAAATTTGGAAATTAATGAGTTGGATAGAAACATGGTTTGTGAGAGAACATTACGGCGTAATTTGATCCATGTAGCTGACCGCACTTGGTGGGAAATGGCTTGGTTGTTGTTGTTGTTGATGTTTTCCTGGGAAGCTTGAAGTCTCATGCAAAGATCTTTCATTCATGTTACATCTTTTTCTCTTGAGTGACTGGCTAGGAACCTTCCTTTTAATACTCTTTCTTCATATGAATGCCAGTTTATTTTCATTTAATCATGTGAATTTTTATTTTTTACCCTTCTATTTAAATTTAGAGAGAAACCTGATTAAACCATGTGCAACTTTTTACTGAAATCCATTGAATCACAGATGGTGTTCTCTCATATTTAGATACTTTTGTTGGAGACAGTTTGGAATTATTATCATGTGCGTCGTACTCCTTTCTAAGGTCACTCATATGACTACAGGTGTCATTCTGCACTTAAATCTCATCTGTTTGGAACTTCCTTTTCCTTCTTGACATTACCTTATGAACTTTACACTTGTGATGGTTCCCGATCATGTGCCGTCCTATTATCTTCCGATCTTTTATTTAGGGAGAAGCAATGCAATTTATGAATTAATCTTTTAATTCTCTGTTCAGGTGTTTTCTGCTTTTGGCTTTGTTCACAAAATTGCTACATTCGAAAAGACCGCAGGTTTCCAGGTTAGTAAATTGTTGTAAGTTGCACTTCCTTCAATGTCCCTTACTCACTGTGTATATTAACTATGTTTTATGTCATGTCAGGCTCTGATTCAGTTCACTGATGCTGAGACTGCTGCTTCAGCTAGGGATGCACTGGATGGAAGAAGCATACCAAGGCAAAATTATTTTTGTATTTCCCGCTTACTTCTCTTACCCTGTCTTTTGTTCTTTTCATAGCTTGATAGTCATAGTTTTTGCTGATTAACTTGCACTTTTGCATTCAGATACCTGCTTCCAGAGCATGTTGGTTCTTGTAACTTGCGTATTTCATACTCAGCACATAGAGATCTGAATATCAAATTTCAATCAAATCGCAGCAGGTAATGGTGGAAGCAGGCAAGACAACTATCATTAATTATTCTTTAATTATGCTTCTTGAATCTTGATGGTTTATTTTCTCAGAAACTTAAGAAAATTGTGAAAGCTTTTGTATGTAATTTTTCTTGGGGTTCTTTTATCTGCTAATTGATACATGTGCTTTTATCATCTAGGGGTTACTGAAGCTTGGTAAATTCCTTGATCGTTTTCCAGTTTTTTGACGCGTTTTCAATCAACTTTGTTATTTTTCACATGTTGTTGACATGTATTGAATTAGCTTTAAACATTTTAATGTTATTTTAGAAAAAAAAAAAATATATTGGGATTCAATACTAATTATCTGTAGTTGTTGTCGATGTAATATGGCTTCCATCTTTGTCTTTGAAAGCAATTCTGATATTGGCATTGCACAACTACCTATATCCTTCTTACTATAAACCAAATCATTGGTGTAGAAAGAGTTTATAGTTTTTTGATTCAGTTTTTCTGTTGAAAAAATGGTCTTTCTATCTGAAATGGCGATGTTCAGGTATTACTTTTTTAAACAATCTTTTATATGAAAGGTATCTTAATTTGATTTTTTTTTTCTTCTTTTATATGGAGGTTCCAAACTTGAAGTCTTGTGACCTAGAATATGTACATCGTCGTTTTTATATGAAAAACATCTGATTTGTTGTTTTTTCTTTCTTTTGTATGAAGCTTCTACCCTTGAAGACTTGTTTTCTAGAATGTCATTGTAGAACTTTCTTTATTTTACTTGCTTCTTGGATAACATTGTGTTACAAAAATTTGATGTAGTTGTGGTGAACTCAAAGAATTTGTTTGTGAACCATAAATTGTATTAATAAGCTTGTATTGTGAACTAGCATCTCTTCGATCATTATATTTTTAAAATTACATAAAGTTAATGGAGTTGTCTATTCACTTTGTCTTATGATTTATCGTTTATATTGCTTCTCAACCATTTTGGTTCAATGACTTTATCCTCTAGCAAGATCTTCATATCTGTTTAATGGGAAAGAAGAATGTAGTGCTATACGTTCCCACCATGGTAGAGTACAGGGGAAGGGTCGGACCCATTTTGGATCTATTATAGACAGTTTTATCTTGCATTTGCAAGAGTCTTATTCCATAACTTGAATCCTCATCTTCATAGTCACATGATAACTTTAATTGGTGTGCCAAACGGCCAACAGTCCCCTTTGCTAAATATGTTTAATGTAATCAATTTATTTTGAAGCTTTGCCTTAGGGATTACGTTTTTTTTTGAATGTGCACACCTATATTTCTATTTTTCTCTTTTGGATGCTATTGTGTTAACAGTTAATAATAATAATAATTTTTTCCATGACTTTTCAGGGACTATACAAATCCTATGCTTCCTGTCAATCATAGTGCTATTGAGGGGGCAGCACAGGTGTTCTATTGTTTTATTCTTTAATAACTTTTAGCATTTTCAATATGTTACTGTGTTCTAACAATATGTAATCTTCAGCCTGCTATAGGTCCTGATGGGAAGAGGATAGAAGCGGAGAGCAATGTACTTTTGGCTTCCATTGAGAATATGCAGTATGCTGTTACTGTTGACGTCATCAACACTGTGAGAATTTATATATTTCCGTATAACTTCTGAACCTATGTGTGAATTATACTCGACAATGATGGTCTATCTTTACAGGTGTTCTCTGCATTTGGTACTGTCCAGAAAATTGCTATGTTTGAAAAGAATGGTCAAACTCAGGCACTAATTCAGTACCCAGGTATCAATCCTATTCATCTGTTGTTTCTTGAGCTTGTGAACTATATTCCAGTTTTATATATGATTTCTAATGTAATATGGCTACTCTCTTTCCTTAGTTTTCTTGTCTTTCGATTTGGTGGTTCCTTGTGTACTTAATGCTGAGGATTATAGTGTTTGTGCACCAGTGTTTGGATTTAATGATTGATAAACCATGGGCTGTTTTTCAGTTGTTTTGATCGTATCATATCAGTTCTTTTCCATATTTTGTTCTTGCTTTTGTTTATTATTTCATTGACCAAATGCTTTCCTTCTGCTTCATGTTAGAATGTGCATTGTTTTGTCTAATGGATAGAAGTAATTATGGCACCTCTGTGTTTTTGAGATCAATTGGTGTTTGTTGTTTTGCAGATGTTACAACGGCAGCAGCTGCTAGAGAAGCTTTAGAGGGGCATTGCATATATGATGGTGGCTATTGTAAGCTTCATCTATCATACTCTCGTCATACTGATCTCAATGTAAAGGTATAAAAATGTGTTTTTGAGTTAACATAAAAAAATTAAGAGATATCCTTAGAAGCAATGTGGACACATTCTTGATCGGAAACAGATTTGATACTTAAATGTATGCTTCTTGACACTTGATTTACCTTTTATGGTAATTTGTTTTGACAATCAAATGAATCTGAGTCTAATTTGAGTGTAATGGTTCGGTTTCAGGCTTTCAGTGACAAAAGTAGAGACTATACAGTACCACTAGTTCCTGCACCGGTATGGCAAAATCCTCAGGCTGCACCTATGTACCCTACTAGTTCCCCTGCCTATCAGACTCAAGTTCCTGGAGGTTCCCCTGCCTATCAGACTCAAGTTCCTGGAGGACAAGTGCCATCATGGGATCTAACTCAGCATGCAGTTAGACCGGGCTATGTATCTGTTCCTGGTGCTTATCCTGTTCAAGCTGGTGCATTTCCTACAATGCCCTCCTATGGGTCCGCAGCTATGCCTACCGCTTCTTCACCTCTTGCTCAAAGCAGCCATCCTGGGGCTCCACACAATGTAAACTTACAGCCTAGTGGTGGTTCAACTTCCGGTCCTGGTTCCTCGCCACTCATGCAAACAAGCCTTGTTGCTCAAGGACTGGTTCGGCCTGGGGTGCAGCCAAATGTGAGACCTGGTGGTGCTTCACCTTCAGGCCAGCATTATTATGGTTAGGAACTTATAGTTTTACTTTTAAGTGTCAACTCAGTCAAAGGAGAGCGGCTTTAATGATGGAAGAGTGATAATATGACTAAGTTGCTGTTCAGTTGGAAAGTACATCAACAATATTTATTAGTAATTTTAATAATGAAATTTAATTTGCAAGCTTTAGTATTGCATAAACTATAATCTTTCTCTCTTCTTCATTATGCCCCTTTACTATTTCTTTTTTAATTTTGAAAATGTTGCATTTTAATGATGTTAAACATTTTTTTCTCGAGGTTTTTTGTTAATCCAAAATTTTCAAAATTAAAAGAATCAAATACCACAGCAGCTACATGGTTATCATATGAAATTTTGGACAATACTCTTTCAATTTTATGTCGTCATCAGATCATATGTTATAACTTGTATCGTATGAACGGATTTCTGGCAGTCAAGACAGCCCATGATCTTTATTGTTGATTATGATTGAACAACTAAGATTTTGACTTTCTGATTTGTTAAAGTCACGGTTTGAAAATGATCTCTATTGTTCAAGATTGAACAACTAAGATTTTGACTATCTGATTTGTTAAAAGTCATGGTGTGAACCGTTTTGCCTTATCTCTAATCAACTACTTAGACTAATTGCGACGACGGTGTGAAATTCCAACCATATGGATGTTGTCTGCAGGATCCTGTATTGTCTCCGGCTTGGGCAATAACATTTGGGTGGAGTTTAATATGGGAAATGTCACCACGGGAAACCTTTTTTTGACCATTAGATTAAAGAAGAGTACTAACATTATCATGGTCTATCCACACTATATTTTTTTCTCTCTTTCACCATTTTCTTCAACCTCCATCGCTATTCTCCTCCACTTCTCTACCTTTTCTCATAAACCCCCAACACAACCACTTCATATTTTCTACCAAACAAATTTGCTCGAAATCTCATTGCGACAAAAAAATCATAATCATCATAATAATAAAAGAAAAACACATGACCTGATTTTAACTTATTATCAAAAAGAGTAATAAAAAGATCTAAAATCATATAAAAAGGAAAATTTGTGAAAGTGTTTGTGAGTTGTTTGCGTGAATTAATTTCTTGGGTTTGAGAGAGAAAGAGGATAATTAGTTAAAAGTTATAAAGTTATGTTAATTCTTGTTGAGTGTGTTAATTAAAGGAGAGACCGATGAGTATCATGACTTTCTAGACGAAGGTTTTCGGTGGCGTTTGTTACAAATGTGTTGCCCTGTGATTGATAGCAACGTCACTTATGACAAAGAGGGTGGTTTCGTTGGAGGGAGTGGAGAGAGGAAGAGACGGAGAGGGGAAGAGATGGTGGCGGAAGTGGTGGTCGGAAGTGGTGTGTGTGTTTAAAGGAGGACAGGAGGGTGGAAAATATTGTAATGTAAAATTTCAGATTTGAACATATCAATACTCATGGAGGTTGAAGTCATTGGTGGTGGTGGGTTCGTGGTAGTTTGATGGAGGTTGAAGAAAATGGTGAAAGAGAAAGAGAAAAGATATAGTGTGGTGAGAGCATGATAAAATAAATACTCTTCTTTAATGTAATGGTTAAAAAAAGCTTTCTCATGGTGGGAAAGGATTCACCTTTCCCATGTTAAACTCCACCTAAAATTTGAGATATTATGTTGATATTCATGAATTTAATTACTTTTTAGGGAGGAAGAAAGGAATTCTAGCAACTATAGTGATGTGCATATGCATGTCCCTTCTCTTGGGGACACATGAAAGAGAGAGATGATATTTAGAGGGTCACATTGATTAAATTAGATGAAGGACTAAACCTAGCAACTTATTTTCTGGAAAAATAAAATAAAATCAAAAGAGAGCCTTATTTGTGGATACAATTGAAAAACACTTGTTTTAGTACTGTATATCAGCACTTACCTCTGCTTTATTCTAGACATGTTATGATATGCTAATGAAGGCAATGATGTGAAAGATAACCTAAAGTTGGCTGAAACTGAACATGCACTAATACGCAATTAACACA
The DNA here is from genome assembly GCA_018208015.1 of Medicago ruthenica. Classification (NCBI taxonomy): domain Eukaryota; kingdom Viridiplantae; phylum Streptophyta; class Magnoliopsida; order Fabales; family Fabaceae; genus Medicago; species Medicago ruthenica. The sequence continues at coordinate 93,021,772 of CM031377.1, read as the reverse complement.
TGCTATTATTTTGTTTTTTTGGGCGAGTAAACATTATAGTCTTTTAAATACCTTATAATATCAACAACAACAATAATAGAACCCCTTTAAGCTCTTCGGTAGATGCATTTTTCAAGCGGCATTCATTGATTAATTTGGAAGTTTTAAGCAAGTATTATTACTATGACATACATGTGTGTATTTGCGTGTAGAATAATGAATGATGTGGTTGAATATATACCCCTTAGTTTTTTTTGGAGTTACTACAAGCTTCCTTCAATGAAAGTAAGTAATTCTATTTGAGGTGTGTCAATGTTAAATGTCAGTGCTAGCGTCTCTCTTGATCGAGATTCGAACTTTAATTCGTAATATTGGAGTCCAGCTCTTTCCATTAGACTCATCCCCTTCCACTAGATTCAACTTTCGTTATGAACGTACCTTAGTCCTTAGTAATTTTGAGTAAATGAGCATTTTGATCCACAAAATTACAAGATTAAGCAATTTAATCTCTTAAATACACCAAATAACAAATTAGTCCTTCAAATTAAAGAAAGTCAATCAATTTAGTCATTCTACCAAAAAAATTCTTTTATAAACATACATCAAAATCAAGAAAAGACCTACATATTGCTAAATTGATTGATATTGGTCAAGTTAAGTGATTATGCTGCTATTTTACAAATTTGAAGGACTAAATTAGCCAATCTTTATAATTTCAAGAAATAAAACACTGATTTTAGTTCTTAATTTTCAAGAAATGTAAGATTTTTAGCATACGAAACAAGATGGAAGTGAAAGTTGCAAGTAAAGAATTTAACTTTAGATTATACTACCTTTTTGACTTTGCCACACTCAACACAAATGCATGTGCGCACTTATATTGAAGAAACTATATGTTAGGTTGTTATCCACAAACACAAACCCATGTTCTTTTTATGGGTCACATATTCAATTATGATGATGCACTGTCTTTGTCTTTAAACAGTGGTTTAGGCTAATCCTAAGTGCAAGCAAGAAAGCAAAATACTCATTTACTTTGGCTGTTTCTTCACGTTCTTTTGACATAGGTATGTGTACTTTGTAGCCTCAGGCGTTGACACCGCTGAAAAATACTGCAATGGTAACAATATGTTATTATGTTAGATCCAAAAATATAACTAGTATATCATAATATCAACATATTTCTAGTGAGAAAACAAATAGCTCAAGTTTGTCAAATAATTTGAACTGTGCCTTGAGATTAAGGTTTCATTTGACAAAAATCAGCTTATAAAATGTTTCGTAAAATTAATGATCGAAAATAACATCAAATATGAAATAACATTGAATCAATGGTTATGTTGGCAAGTTGTCTTTCAGAATGTTGCCTACTATTTTGATTCATTTCATGTGGTGCAATTAGCAACTATGGACATACATCGATTTCATCATTACGCCAATATGTTGAAGATTATTAGAGATTTCATAAAAAAGGATTGGAATTTTATCCTCAACCACGCTCTTGGGGTGGGTAATACTTGTATTCTAGCAAAATTTGAAGCTAATTGTATGAATACTTTGATTATGGTTTATGAGCTGTCTCCATGTCTTTCCTCAACCATATTAGTTCACCCAATTGGTGTGTTCTTTATTGCGACTTATGTTTATTTTTCTTTATCTCATGAAACAAATTTTATTTTTTTTTATAAATAAATAATTATTCTCTAGATATCATGTTTCTTTTGTTTTATTTAGGAATGGACGAAAGAGGAATTTAATTTAAATAGTAAGAACAAAAATAATATTAAAATTAATAATAGATTATAAGCTCAAAAGTCATGTTTGAAAACAAATGTTATAAATTAGTGAGATCAAGTCATATATTAATGTCTTAAATTTACTATAACCTAATCACGTTCACTTTGCCAAATATGTTATGAACAAGCAAATGCGACTCGGCCAAAAATGTCTGTCTAAATGGATTAATTGTTTAATTCTTAATTCTTTCCTATCCACATTTACTTTGGAGTCAATTTTTGAATTTTTTTTAGAGTAGAAATCAAGTTTTTTTTTTTTTTTTGAAAAAGAGTAGAAATCAAGCTTGGTATCTCAAAGTTTACATCTCTTACACATATTGTGCACAAACTACTTGCGCTAGACTCTTGTGGTAAGTAATGATTTGATATATAAGTTTTATACGAAGGACACAATTTTTAAAAAAAGTTTTATCCATTTTTGGTATAAAACATATATAAATTTTGTTAGATTTATTTGCAAACCTCTTGATAAAATTCAATGGTTGTCACTCCTTTCCATGTGATGTTTTTTCCTCTTTATTTTGATTAAAATAAAAAATAAAATTCACGATTTATTAAAAATGGTGAGGTTCATCTCTAGTTCTTATTTTGAGAGGTCTATGTTAAACAAACTCAATACTTGCGTATAGTATATTTTATGTATCCACTAGCCCAATGATCATAATTTTAACTTACTGATTCATTGTTTTTACTTTAATATCTTGCAAATGAGTTTGAATATCTTTGTACTCTAATAGATTTAGTTTTCTTATTAGAAAGAAAACTAATCTAGCCGACAGATTCAGTTACATATATCAACGTATTTATCTAACTCCAATACTCAACTAGAATTGCTCACATCATCATAGAATATTTCATGCATGTGATAAAGAATAACCGTAGGTGACCTAAATAGGAAATCCCCAATATTAGTCTCCACCTTGTTAAATTGGAACATTATGGACCAAAAAGCAGAATAAGAAAAGAAAAAAAAATGAGAAAGAAGATTTAACCTTTTAGGTGACCTAAATTAACATGTTATGTGTTCTGATCTATTAGTAATTGTCTGTTTACTTTCCATGTACATGCTTTAAGAGCAACAATAGTGGAGTGTTCCTTATTTAGCATTGTGGTGTAAAATATTTGAATGTTAATTAAGGAGTCCGCCTAATTAGTGGAGTGACTCCTTATTTTATTTTTTCTCAAAAAAAATTACGGAGTGCCTGATCGCATGTATCAGTAAGTTCACACAGTTACACATTACAGACGATTTCAAACATTGATTTTAAATCAGACGGTTTATGTTATAGATTAAATCAACTTTAAACAACCTTGATCATTGATTTAAGATTAAATGACTTAGATCAGTAACTGTGTCAAGTAGTTAGTGCAGGGAATCTAAAATCTCATAAGTGTAAGAAAATCTCTTTTTTTTTTGTTTCACATATCCCACTGAATAAACTATATCAAAATAAATAAGTGTTATCTAAATGTAATAATACATAGTTATTGATATGAGTTATTTAGTAAACAAAATTTAAGGTGTTGGATTTAAGAAATTGATATAATATTATGACGTAATTTGATCTATGTAGTCGATTCCACTTAATGAGATAAACTTAGTTGTTGTTGTTGATTGAAAAAATTGAGTTCTTCTAGATACTAATACTAAAAAATTATAAATAATTTCATACAAAAAATTATAAATAAGTAATGTGGAAATGAAAATACAACCATTTTAAACTCATTTAAGCTTCTAAATGGGATGAGCTCAATTGTGGATGCTTAAATATGAACTATTAGATTATACTTACCCAAAAGTGATGAATCCATGATAACAATGAAAGACAAACAGAACTTTACAAGATTCAACTATTGGATACTTTTGCTGTAGCTGAATCTATCTATTTCTTGGACCACATATGTAACAATAATAACAAGAGTGAAATCTTTCTATTGGACTCAACTATTGGATATTAATTACTATGTTGCATTTTAAAGTTTACTATAAGTTATAAAATACAGATTTTCAAAATTCCACATCATTACCGTATGTCCTTTCACACATACAAGAAATCTTCATATATACAACCTGTCACCTTAAAGACATATAAATTGACACTGAGCCCCCACCCAACTTCAATGTCGTGCTTTTCTTTATCCCTCTCTGGCATGCATTATGTTGTTTCTCTATTGGATATATACTTGATTTTCATTGAATTCTTGATAATTGGTAGCACTTTGCATCATGTTTAGATTGGCATGGATCGACACAATTACATGCATCATCATAATTCTAACGATTTAGAACTTTAAGTTACGATATTATCGTAATTTTGTCAAATTCATCGTTAATTCAAAGAAACACTTAACTAAACTAATAGTCAATTTGACGCTTTTATAAATATGACCATAGTATATTTGACACAATAGTACACTCAAGGGACATTGTTTGAATTGGGACAAGTCCCAAATTGAACTGACTTAGATGAAGCGTAATTCAGATTCATCTCACATTTTTATAAAAAGATTGTTATTGTTTTGAAATGGGTCAAGTCCCAAACTTAAATATCTTGGACAGAGATCTAATTTGTTGGTCCGTCGTACCTTTATATAAGGATCTACGTTTCTAATAAAGATACACTTTATTCATCCACCTATAACTTTTCTCATTCACCCACCGACTTAAGCATTAAAATACTTATATGTACTCCCAGCAACTCATCTGAGACAAACGATCCTCTGCGGTCAATGGCCTACTCCGACCATCACTAAGATCAACTTGAGGGTGACAATGGTCTAAATTTCAATGACATGTAGTGCTAACAAACTGTGTTCTTTAAGCACAATTATGAAACTGTCGTATTTATTCTAACTCCTTAATTATCGGCCTTGACTTGATTCATAAAATAACGAGGTCATCAACCAAAAACTACTTTGAATATAGCACAATGTATATAATTCTAATTCAAATTCTAATGTAATAGCTAGGCCTACTATATCTACAACTTTTTTTATATGGTAACTTTCTTAATATGTTTATTAATATTTTGACTAGCTTTTATTACTAAATTATAAATGAACTACTAAAGTATATAAAAGCCAAATGGTCCTAAATATTGAGGGTGTCTTGTCTACCCATGTGAAAAATTAAAGTAGCTAGATTGTGTACGAGCTAGACCCCACTTCAAATTTGAGAGATCTGAGAAAACTCTGCCGACGAAATGAACAAATCTAAATGGTCAAATTCAAATTTTGCTTAGTTTATTTAGCATCCTATATATACGTACATATTAACTAGGTTGAAGTTAGTTAACCATTGCAACGGGTTACACTGAGTCCCAACTTTGCTTCATTTATTATTTATTTATAAGAGATATAGACACATTCGACAGTTAATGAGATCCACTAAATATCTAATCTATTTCTATGTTTATGTCTATTATAAATGAACAATAAATGAAACAAATACATGAAACAAAGCCGAAATCATAATACTACTTAGTCATGAACACTATTGATTTGGGATATGACGATTTAGATTACACATTCGATGAAATAATTATAAACAATATCAACCATTAATTTGAGATCGAGAGTGTCCACACGGTTACAACATCAAATCAATTTCCTAATTCGAAACTTCTAGGACATTTCCTATACATGACATGAGCATGACTTAGCGGTGGCGTTTAGCCTGGACAAGCCTTAGAGTTTCCCACCATGGGAATGGCAGGTCAGAACAGGCACGTGGCTGTTTTTAATTTTTGTTTTAAAAAACCATTAAAATGTGATAACATATTTTATCTTATGTTTGTTCTTTTCTGTTTCACCCCCCTTTCATATAAGACTGTTAAAGACACCTCCCTCGTATTAGACCATGACCATTTGTTTATTAAATTATCCCTCATTATGATGTGAAAAAACTTGAAGTGAAGAATACCTTTCTCCAGAACCTCATACTCCACTGAAAGAAAACAGAGAAAACAAACTCTCATATTGAAGAAAGATATCATTGAAAACAACCATTAATGGCTTGAAACATGAGAAATTCGAGCACTCTATCTTTGCCAAGAAAAGAACATAAACGTGAAAGAACAACAACAAACACAAACCCAACAAACCTTCAACCAAAACTGGAAAACGGTATAAAGCAAATAAATGATACTAACAACAACAATAACAAAAGTTTTTTTTTTCCATCTCTCTCCACACACCACCAAAAACGTGGCCTTTTTTTTTCCATCTCTCTCTTTGTTTCTTGTTGTTGCTTTTTGTGCTGATTGTTGAAGATGAAGTTATGGCTTCATCACAGATCTCTCAGTTTTAAACATCATCCTTCCAATTTCTTTTCTTCTTCCCAATTTTGTTTTCTGGGTTTTTTTTAATAAGCTATTTTGCAGAAATAAACTGTTTTTAATAAGCTATTTTTTAATAAACAATTGATGAAGATAAATTGTTTTGCAGATCTGAATTTTTAGAACACATAAACAATAGTTGAGAGAGAATATGAAGATGATGATGTGTTGTTCATGTTCTTTTCAATTTCCTTTTTTCAGAACCATAAACAATGATGTGTTTTGTTGTTCATGTTCTTTTTTTTTTGTTAAGGAATGTTTTTGTTGTTCATGATGATTGATGATGATGAGTTGGGAAAAACACATAAAGATTACTCTAATTCTCGGATCTGGATCCTCTCCAGCGGCAGCAGTGCTGCTGTTGTTATTTTGTGTGTGAGGAGAGAGAAATCATAAATAAAAAAGGAAGAAAGTAATGATGAGAGAGAGGGAATCATGAGAGAGAAAGGAACATAAAAGGGTGCAGGAGAGAGGGCTGCAGGGGAAAGGAAGGAGAGGATCCAATTCCCTAATTCTCTTAAGCTGAAAGCTAACCTTAAAATATTGATATAACAAATAATGTTAGTTTATGATTTTTGCGGGGCCACATTTTTTTCCAAAAAGTATCAGCAATAAGTCACTCAACAGTGGGACTGGATTCTCTCCGGTGAAAGGAGAGGTCCAGTGGAATGCAAACCATTCAAAAAAGAGGATGGAAGAAATTTAATGTTAAATATAAAGAGAGAGAAGATATTTAAAGGTGTAGATTTCACTGGAGAGTGCAGTGACGGGAGAGAATCTGCTCCCCTCAACAGTTGCAGGTAAAACATCTACACCATTGGAATATCAAAATAATATATCTATGACTATGCTTGAACTTTCCCATCATGGGAAAGAACTCCCCTTTTATTTGTTTGTTGGCTTAGTTTTTGTGTGGTGTGTTGTGAGCTTAAATTAAAAGTAGGTGCTTGTGTCTGCAGATATGAATAAGTTTCACATGTTTGTATTTAATGGTTAAGTACCGTTGCATGCATGCCAGCCAAACATACATGTCTTTGCAGATTTTTTTCTACTTGATGAAATTCAATATAAATTTAGTTTAGAGTTTAATTAGTATAAACTATTGATGTAAAATTATTTTACACATGTATCCGATTAATGTTGTGTTAACACATCAATTAATGAATATGACAACTCATGTGTTTTTATATTCATTAATTAGCGTGATAACACATCATTGAAATCATGTGTAAAATAATTGTACAATGACAGTCTATACTAATTAAATTTGTATCATAATCACTTCTAAAGTTGCATATATATATATATATATATATATATATGTGTTTGGTTGTGATTAGAGCTGTCAAAAATGGGCCGGGCTAACGGGCCAAACCCATTAGCAATTTTTTGGGCCCGACTGGGCCTCAAAAAGTCGGACAAAAAAGCAATCGTGTCATTTTGGCCCAGCCCATTCAGCCCAATTTAAAACACGGGCCAGGCCGAGCTGGCTCATCGGGCTTCGGGCCGGCCCATTTAAAATAAATATAAAAAAATTAATTAAAAATATATTTTGGTATGTGTTTATTTCTTTTTTTTTTTAAGAAAAAAAGCCCCACTTATTTTTTAGGCCCACTCCAAATCCAACACAAAACCCTAATCTATTTTACGCTCAGGGCCGTTCTTATAAAATTGGAGGTCCGACTCTTAAAAAAAAATTGGCCCCTAATAAAATAAAATTAATTTTTTTCAAAGAACAATCTCTTATTTAAATGAAAATAACATCTGTAAACATAAAAAATAATCATGTATCCGTAAACATAAAAAATAATCATGTAACTACACAGATTCATATTCTAATCAATAATATAAAAATACAACTTCAAACAAATATCTTTATCAATATTTTAGGTTGTTATTTTCCTTAGTTAGTACAAAGGAAAAAAAAGTTTATAATATTTTTTTTAGAGAATAATATAATGTTTGTTGTTAGAACTTTGTTATTTTACACAACAAGTATGAACTTTTTTGGCTTAGTTTTTCTGTGGTGTGTTGTGAGCTTAAATTAAAAGTAGGTACTTGTGTCTGCAGATATGAATAAGTTTCACATGTTTGTATTTAATGGTTAAGTACCGTTGCATGCATGCCAGCCAAACATACATGTCTTTGCAGATTTTTTTCTACTTGATGAAATTCAATATAGATTTAATTTAGAGTTTAATTAGTATAAACTATTGATGTAAAATTATTTTACACATGTATCAAAAGGATTACTGGGATACGAAACCACAGACAAATTCTTGAGAGTGGGGAGTGGATTCGACCGCCAACACGGTAATTAGCGAATCCACACGCACCAACCGTTTACTGCGATGATCTACAACAAATTAAAAGCCATTTCTGGCCCAACAATCCGAATTCAATCACTATGGACCAAACTGGATTTCACGGTGATAATGACAATCGAAGCCACTAGCGCCGTGTCGACGAACCAAACTAGGAAAACTGCAAATCTCAACAAATCTGGAAGAATCATAAATCAACAGGCGGTACATCAACAGGACGACGTGTTCACGACAACATAACATATCATTTCATAGCATATATGACCCATTTAAAACCCTCTTCAAGGTAAACCTTCAATATTCTGACTTGAATACCCAACAACATAGAAACCCAAATCACACTAACAAAGAGCTGCGATTTCTAACTCACCTAGAACAACCAGACGCCGGAGACGCTGATGTTGAAGGAACCGACGAGACCCAACGAGATCTGTAACAGAGCATAGTTGCGTTTTATGAGAACGCGAATAAAACCGACGATGACGAAGCACCGCCGTTTGCAACCTGTGATAAAATAGTCGAGGTAGCGAAACGTCGACGACGATCTGAAACCTGCAGTCACCACCCACCATGGACCACACGAGGAAGGCGATGCTGTGACGAAGACAATCAAAGAACCACAACCTGACGCACGTGTATGCGGCGACGACGACAAATCTCAACAACCCCAACAGTGTTTGAAAGGTGCGACAGTTGTAATATCCCGCGTAGACGCAACTTAAATCAGTATAAGATAAGTTTCGAGCAAGTAAGGGCGTAAGCGTAAATTCACGTTATAAGGGTTATATATATAGGAGGACCAAGCCATTTCTCTTTATTTCCTCAACTCCCTTCTCTCTCTAAAATCAGAATTTTCTCTCCCCTCTCTCTCTAAGGCTCACGCCCCCATCCTCCCTTGCCACCATCCATCAAACTTTCATTCTAATCTTGTGAAACCACTTCCAAGCAAGCTCGCCTTGGGATTTCTAGGGCAAGAGAAGTTAAGGAGAATCAAAAGGAGGAAGAATCAAGCTAGGGTTTTGAAGCAAGAAGCTTTGCAAAACATTAATCAAGGATCAAGGTGAGTTCCCTTAGATTAATACCCTTCTTGGGGTAGTTTTTGAGGTTTTTAGTGAGGAAAGGAAAACTTGAATGATTAGGTTTAATTTCTTGTTTGTTAGTTTCCCTTTGTTAATACTTGACATGTTATGATCTTCCTAGCTAAAACCCTTAATTTTGATGTATATAGACTTGCTGGTGCTGTGAATTTGTTAAAATTCATGTTAGAACTTTCTGGAAAAGCTACAGGGCCTGACACCACTGAGTTTATCGTGCCACGAGCACATCCATCGTGCCATGATCATATGGACCTGGGCACCATCGTGCCACGACAGGCACCCATCGTGCCACGATAAAAACAGGAAGCCACCCTCTTTTGAAATGTGTTTTTTGGCCAGAAAACCATTCTCACAGCGCCAGAACGTCTTTGTACATTCAGTAATGGAAGAGAAGGTCATAGACATTCCTTGTGTTAACACGAGAGTGGTGAACGATGTTTCAAACATTATTAGGGATTAATCTCAGTAGAATTTAGACGTCATATATGACAGATGGGTAGAGTTATCCAAAGGCATCAGAAAAGTTATGGGTATAGATTTCTCAGGATACCCTAGACCAGGCAGTTTATAGGGTACCATAGTTAGTGGTACAAGGTTTCCCCAGTTACATGTACATTTACATGTATCAGGACGTGCCTCAGTTGTTCATGTCAGAGTGACACTGAGGGTACACGTAACAGTTCAGGATAAAACATCAGGAATAAATAATTATTAGGATAAATCGTGTGTCTTTTGTGCTCTCGTCAGGTAGAGACCACAGAGGGTTCCGGATACAGTTGGAACGGGCAGGAACTTTCCGCGAGGATAACCACACACGCAGGCAAGAGGAGTCCGGTGACTAGCCTCAGATAGGAATTTTCACCGGTTATCAGGGGAATATACTTCGGGGTTACTCCACTCGGAGGCATTCCGTAAAATCAACTCAGATAATAATGTTTGTTACACGCTAACATACTAACAGTTAATATCAGGAAAATACTTTAATATTATAAGGCAGATATCAGTTATCAGGAAGTGATCATAGTTCTCCCCCTCGATCACTTAATATGAGGTTAAGAATATGATAGAGACATACAGTGATCCTAGTTACCCTCTCGATCACTAAATTAGGAGGACGTAGTCCAGTTTTCATGACTACATAGTATAGCAGAGACAAACAGGTATAGACCCGATATGGGTTAAGGGTAGTGCCTGGCGATCGTAGGTTTCCCTGAGGTTGCCAGCAGTTGGGATGGGTGGAGCTCACTGAGACA